>OMNM01044022.1:24480-45119 GCA_900302745.1 Parablennius parvicornis
GCGCGCGCACACACACACACACACACACACACACACACACAAACACACATACACACACACACACATACACACACACACGCACGCACGCACACACATACACACACACACACACACACGCAGGCCATGTAGGTTTCTTCCCTCAGCCTCTTCTTCTCAGGTCAGACTTCAGAGCGATTCAGACGCGAGTCCTTTCTGTGCCATGTCGGTTTTATTCAGCTGTGATCTGTCAGTTTCACTCAAAGACTGCGTGACAGCTCTGAACGAGTAAGAATTGTTTCAGTGTGTAGGTTGGAAACGGTTATTTAAAAATGTAGTCACACGAAGACTGTTGTGAGCATTTCACAATGTTACGGTTCATTGGTTTTGGTTGTATTAAGAATAAATAAAACACACATTTACCTCCAGCACAGGCTTTAAATCTACTAACACTGCAAATGATGAAGTGAGACACTTTAAAAGAAATGTACTTTCACATGAAGACATTCAACAATTTTCACAGCAGTAGGTGAGTCTGCACCAATTCCTGTCTGCAAGTGCTCCCGCTGTGCTCCAGTGATCTCTGTTCTTTGAAATGAGATTGAGTCCAGTGGAAAATACCCTCTGCCACGACCTCCATTTTCCACCTGAAACCGATACAAGCAAGTGGTCATAGGACTGTGACACAGAAAGAGCTGTAACACGGCTTCTGCTTTTTAGACTCCTGGGAAAATGGAGGATTTAGTAAAATATCCTGGAAAAACCTGCAAGTTTTTTTGGATTGTAACTTTTACATTCTTGTCTTTCGCTGAGGGGCAAACCGAGAGATTTCGGCGGCTCGTAGCAGGTTAAATTATGTTCAGGGACTGGGTGACTTGGGAGAGAGTGACAGATTACAAGGTGTAATACTCTTAAGGGGGCACTCTGGAACATACAGTCATGTCAGGTTGGTGAAGACAGCCGCTGGAATGAAATGACAGTCAGACAATCATTCAATTCAAGAGAATAAAAAGTGAACTGGTTGTCTATTAGAGGACATTTCCTTAACTGAATTCACGATTTTTTTTATTTTTTTTGGAAATATTGACTTAAAAAATACTGTTTTATCAGTTTTGGAGCCCATTGACACAAAGTTTTAAATGAAAATGCAAAACATTTGTTGTTTTCTGTGTCCCTTTTACGGTGTTCGACGTTCCTGAGAATACCACTATTTGAGAAGAGCTCCCAAATTGGAACCTTTCGAAAACGTTCTGACTCTATCGTAATTCTGCAAACTGCCGAAAACACAACTTTCTGGAAACGCTCGGGCTCTTAGTATAAAACATGATTCAAATCATGAAATCATGATTCAAATGAATGGACCATTTCCTGCTCCCTTTAGAATGTGCTTACATTCTGCCACATTGTAGATAATTGTTCTTTTTTTCCCCCTGTACCCAAGCTTTAGTGAAAATCTACCATTCTATTGTGGATTTTGACTTTATTGTGTTTTGGGTTGTGATAGAACTGTTATTAACCGGGCTATACGCTGTATATATTCACCTTAACCTTTCTGCCCGGAGTTTGCAGTCCATTGGTTTGAAGCTCCATGCAGCTCTGCAGCCTCTCTGGTCGGGACTCTTATCTCGCAGTTTGAGGAGACACGTGAATATTTCAGTAGTTGGCTGAGTTAAATACATTTCACATCTCAGTAAGTCACTTGCCTGGTTTTTTTGTCTGCAGGTGACTATTGTTGAAGTTCAACCCTAATCCTCAGTCATCTAACTCTTTCTTTAAATAACTAAATTGAAGGGAACTTGGACAGATTCCTTGGTATCTTCATATTGAATGTTATGTAAATTTCTAAGGCTGCTGGCAAAATTGTTTTTTGCTTTTTTTGGGTGAGTGAAGGGCGAAAATGAATTTTTGATTGTGAAGATAGCAGACCTCTGCTGGAGTCACGGTGAAGCTTGAGCCGGTTCTAGTTTACAATAAGCAAAATGCAAAACACACTCCACTCAAACACACGTGCTCACTTTTTCAATCATGATTTGAGATGACCTAATTGGGTTGAATTAAATGGATTGTGGGAAAAGAATTTATCATCACTGCATGAACAGGAAGAACATGCAAACTATACCGAGGACATTTTTGGCCAAAATTATTGTTTTTTTCTTTATTGTGAGGTGACACTTCAAGTTCAATAATCTGTCAGCAAGATGGAATTGTCAAGCAGTAGTGAAAGTCTTTTGCTAAGTGGGAGCCAGTTTATATGACATTTCAAGTGTAAATGCATCATTTTTACATCTACACTGAAATGGCAGAAACACATGAAATTATGTAGTTTACATTTTGGGCCATTTGTGTGTGTTGTTTATTTTTGTGTTGAAACCACACACCTGTGTGTGCAGACAACAATACGCTATGAAAATTAATGGCGGGAGCACACAGGCATTAGTGTGGACAGACGACAAAGTTGCGTTGCTATTATGGGTCGTCTCTAAAACTACCAACTCCCAGTAGAATGTGGACTGGGAGTCATGACACTTTGAGTCATGACATTGTTGCATCTGTCAAGGACATGTCAAACTATCTCATGTAGAACAATTCTCGTCAAACAAACGATGCCGTGATAATATTAAAAAAATTTAAGAACGCAATGTTAAAGAAGAAATTCTTCTTCATCTCTCGATGTCATTTATTTTTTGAGTTCTATTTGCTTTTGACTTCAGTGTTCAAGAAGCACACTTGCAGCAATACTATTGAGCACAGTAATTAACACTGAAATATGTTTTAGATGAGGTTAAATTACCCGTCAGGAACATTCTGCTGCTGAGGCTGGTTGCGGCGCACCACAGTGAAGGGAGACGTCCATGTTTAATCGCTCATTCCAATGCACATTTTTCACTTGATTATGATATGGCACATATTTGTTTGAAAGTTGCATCTTCTTATCTTTGATTCCTTTTTTCTTTTTTCTTTTTTTTTATTTCCGGCGTGAAGCCCGAAATTAAAGCCATAAATCTTGGTGTGTCAGTTTGTGGTTTATGGATGTGTTGTGACTCAGCCCAGCTGACGATCGGAGGGCGGGAACGCAAAATTATTGCTGAGCTGACAAGCAGATGTTTGTAGAAAGATGATGAATTGTTGTCTATTGTTGATAAAATTAGAAGGAGGATGGAAACACAATCTAGCTTTGTTAGCAGTGTAGATTTCTACAATCCTTGCTCAGAGACTCCCCCGTTAAGACGGAATGATTATGAAAAGCCTTTCATCTTGAGTTTCCTGGGGCCTTGTTAGCCACATCTGTATGCTACCGGCATTCAGTTCAGTGAAGCATAAACACTGTAATCTTCAAATCTTTAGCTGTGTTTCCACAAAGAATGAACTGGGCTCTCCTGACGTCTCAATCACAGACCGATCACATGCCGAGACTTATTCATTAATTCAAGTCTTGTTCCCTCCAGGCCTCCCAGTGCTTACTGGTAGGTTTACTCTAATCTCTATTTAAATGCAGTCAAACAGTGAGCTCCCCTGAATAAACACTGCTATCAATCCCACTCCCTAATGCAGGTATGGTGGCTGTAATAATTAGATACTGGCATTAAAGGAGGTTAAATGTTGATTTTGTTGCTCTACTAAATTTGATGGCATTTTTTTAAAGCACATTGAGCCCCATGCAACTGCATTTTTTCTTCACTTCTTCTTCAACCGTCTCCTGTGTCCTCCTTACTTAAACCAGTTACACTCAGTGTATCCTTGAACTTCCACGTTGGATTTCCTCTTCTCCTCGTTCCTGGCAGATCCAACGTCAGCATTCAAAACTATATTTCACTTTTCCACCAAACTGTCTAACAAACTCTCCCTTCACATCACTTTTTGTAAATGACCTCAGTAAATACAATGTTTTCTTAGGCTATCGTTTTGAAAACACATTTTTGCCTTTTCATTTCATAAAAGTTTTGCGTTTAAACAGCAACGTTTTGAAAATGATGATGTGTTGTTGCAGTTGGAAGGATTTTTTTTAGATGTTTTTGGGGCCCAGTGGGACTTTGTAGTGTCGACCAGATGGGAGTAACTGGAAGGAGTGATGGAGAGGGTGAGAGGGACCCTCTGTGATCAGGAAAATCACCCTGATCACAGGGGGGTTGTACAGTTCTGAGACCTGACTCTGTGGTGAACCGCTGATTTTGCTGGTCTGTTCAACCATACGGGAGGGTTTTGTTATGTGTTTTGTGGAGAGGGAGCCATAACAGGATGAAATATTGAATGTGATGTTGGATTCGATGAGTGAGGTGTAAACCAGGGTTAAAATGCCTCTGCTGACATCAAACGTCCTCAGTTTCATCATCAGGTGAAGGTGCTGTTGTGCTTTTTTTGTAAACAGAGTCAGCATGATTTGCAAATAACAGGCTGGCACAGATCTCTGTTTCTAAATATTTAAAAGCCTCAACCTGCTCGACAGACTGAACCTGGATACTGAGAGGTGTTAAAAAAGGGTATAAGCAACTTACTTCTGCCCCCACAGCACAACCCCAATGTTTTTGAAATGTTGTTGACCGCCTGCTGGAAGCAGGTCAGTGCTGTGCCATCCGGCAGGTGAATCACCAGAGCCATGTAGTCTATATATTTAAAATCACCTTGCTGGATTTTAAACTGTTACAAAACACCTGCTGTGGCCTGCCATGTGAAAAAAACATTTCAATCCATAAAATCAGGGTGGGGGTGAACCTGAAGGTGTGAGGGGTGGTGCAGTGAGGTGGCTGTGTTCACAGAAATAAAAGCAGAGAAGTCCATGAATAAGATCCTGGTGTGGTGTGTGCAGAGTCCAACTTGTTTTGTCGTGATTGTTATTCCGGGTGACTTAATAAAACTACCAAGTCCCAGGAGAATACGGACTGGGAGTCGCGACACCTTGAAGGCTGCCGTTGTTGTTGTCATTGTCCATCTACTCCTGCATTAGCAGAATAACTATTTGGAAATATGTGGAACGTTTTGAAAACACTCCATCTCCGTATCCATGGAATCGGAGGTTTAAGGTAACTTTTTAAAAATGCTTCGCTCCACCTCCATGAAAACGGAAAATTATTGCTTCTCTGAAACACTGCTACTGTGCAGACGCACCACGGCCGTAGTAAATAATTCTTCTGCTCGTGCGCGACTGGATGGACAATAACAACAAGTGTCATGACTCTCATTTCATAATCTTGCTATTGTTGATGTTTATAACTTATTGTTTTCTACATACATATGTGTGTGGTTTTATTACAAATACAACCAACACCACCATCTCATGCCTGGAGCCTTTATCCCTACAAATGGTGCAATAATAAAGTTACTTATGATCTTGAATTCTATCTTTTGTTGTTTGCAATATGTCATTATTTCTTTTTCTTTTTTCAAAAACACAAACATGCAAAGCATTGTGTTTTGATCAAATGTGTTCTTTTATATCCTATAATGTATAAACTGTCACGTCAGTTTTTCTATATACAGAATTTGCTCTCACAGATAGTCAGTGTATTCACTTATTTTCGGTATTTGAACAAAGATTCCTCAGATTGTTTGTCCTTTTGATTTTTTACAGATACACTACAGTCTACTGCACAGTGAGAAGTGATCTGACTCTCTGCGGAGGCCTGTTGTTTGAGTTAAATGTGGATTCGTGTGCTTGATTTGCAGCAGGCTCTGGCTGACTCTTGTGTTGTTGTAGCATGAAATCAGAGATGTGTTGTGTGTGCTTGAACCCGGCATTGCGGTAATTCACTAAGTCACAACAGCAGCATCAAAATTGTTTGACTCCAGTGAAACGGTGCAGTTTTCACACGGTTGCGTGAGGGTGGTAATGCAAATAAGAGTCATGATGAGGTATAAAATGAGTGAGTGTTCTACTCTCTCAAGCATGTCAAGAGCAAGATACGGTCCTGTCCTACAATAGATACACACGGACAGTCTTATCTATTGCAAGTTCCACTCTACTCGCCATTTAATTTTAATACAAATCAGATGTCACCCAGCTATACAAACTAGTTTCACTCTTCTTGCTGTTTGTATTCTAAATCAACAGCGTTCATTATTACCCATGCTATTGTCATAAGGTGGAGTTCCAGAGGTCTCTGAGTTCTTTTTTACCTTGTAGTCAGCAGCTTAAAAACTTGCTTTTTGTCATCAGATCTGATGAGGCATGCTGAGATGAGACTTCTTCTCTCTGCAGATGATGATACTGATCAGTGAGACATAGTTGCAGCAGGTGAAAGACAACATCGCTATAATTAAGATCCTGTTTCTTTTTAAGTGAAAACTCAAAACCTCTGTTGCGTTTTGGGTGTGTTTTTAACACGACAGTGGTGGTCAGAGGCACTGAAAATGCTACTGTTGGAAGTGCGACTTCCAAGATAGAATTTTTTGAAAACGCTCCATTATCATTTAAAGGGGGGAACATGCCACTTTCTGGAAAGGCTTCCTCATAGACGGCAAAAATGTTGCCACTGCACAGGTGCCCTACGACCGTAGTAAATACTTCTTCAGTACCTGGGCAGGTAGATGGACAGTAACAACAACGTTTACCTCCAAGGTGTCATGACTTCCAGTCCATGTTCTACTGGGACTTCTGTCCATACGAATGTCCGTGTGCTTGTCATTGTTGATATTTATTATATTGCCCTCTGTGTGAACGTGTGTGCGTGATTTCATTACAAAAACAACCTATAGCACCCACAAGTGGCCCTACGTGAAAAGGACATTGTATTCAGCATTACTGCTGTTGCCATGGAAATGCAAAAAAACCCCAAAAAACAATGACAAATCGCGATGTAAAGGTTTGGAAATATTGTGGATTGAATTGACGTGGGCTTCAATGAGTAGTTCCTTCATCTTACGGTCTGAATATACTCGCTTGGTCTAAAACAGGCACCGGGGCCATTTTCTCTCCATACATAGCCAGTTTCCCAGTGTTTTCCAGTCTGAGCATGTCTGGATTGTGGGATGAATTTGATAGTAACACGCATATGGAGAACATGCAAACTCCACAAAAGTCCTCCAACATGAGACATCCAGTAACACCAACTCAACATAACTCCTGTGACGATCATTCGTAGCTGCTCAGACCGTTGCAAGGAGCCCATTTTCTGCTGCTTTGCAGTGAACAATGGACTATCCATGGAGGACTTCTGCTACTGTTCCTCTGCAGTGTTTCACAGAGCGGAAAATAGCTTCCTTTCACTTTTTGTCTAACAATCAGGAAACTATTTTGCTCGGTCTGTTACAGTTATTGTTGTGGACAGATGACACTGTAATACCATCCCTCCAGGTGATGAGATTTCAAATGACAGCATTCACACTGACAGGGGCCGTAATGAGTTTAATGGAAATTAAAAACAAAATGGACGTTTTCTAAAGTTGCATTGTGTTAATGTGTTAATCAGTTGTATTAGATGTTGGTCTTAGCCAAACTGCATTCTTATGGATGCAGCAGAAAATAAACAGGGGTCATGCTGTGTTTTAAAGACAGTTATTGCCTTTAGAATGGAGAAGAACAAATGTTTTTTTTCCCAGTCTGACACTCTGCCTTGTGCTTTAACTCCAATCAGACTAGAATCAATGAAGAAGAGTGGATGGATGGGCCACTGGTTCAGCAGTGATGTGAAGGCCATTCATCAAAGTCAGTGGAGCCACGGAGGCAATGAACTGATTTCTTATATACTTGATACTCCCCCTTCCAACGTTATGCACTCCTCTGCCTTAAATGGCTTGACCTTTATTTAGGTGACATTTTCAGACTAAAGAAAGAATAGCCCCTGGGTAGACTTCCTGCTCGACTCTTTACAATTCCCTGCAGTGGCTGGACCATTTTGTCCCGGTGCATGCTGTTGTTTGCATAACACTCTCATATATTTTGCTCCGGCGCTTAGCCTTTGCAGAAAAGCTTGGGAGTGTATGCAGATCGCAGTCAGGTTAGCAAACAGGCTCTGCTCAGCCGACACCCCAGTTTTTCAGATTTGCCTTCTCTTTTCCGAGCATGAGCATAAATACCGTTCCGATGAATTGTAAAAAGAATTGATACAAATAGTTTGTGGTATTTATTGTGAATTGCCAGAGGTGAAAGACCTAAATCCTTGATTTGTGATGTGCATTGATAATGTGTTTTGTTTTTTTTAACCTTAAGCACTTTGTGCTTTTTACATTTCCATCAAGTTATCATCGTGTTAATTGGATGGGTGTTTTACTGTTTAATTAAAAATACAGGCATCTGTTAAATATTCAAATTTGTCATTAACAGGTTAACAGGCAGATTTTTGTTGCATTTTCATCAGACTCTCTTCCATGTATTTTTCAGCTTGTCTGCCTTTACCTTTTTGTTGTTTAAAAATATATATATATATATATATATTTTCCACTGAGTGGCAGAGCAGAGATGATGAAAAATCTGATTTCTCCACACAGATATTGCATTTTGAGTTGACCTCCATCTGGTACTGTTAAGCTCTTGGCTGCAGAGTGGTCAGTTCATTGTTTCCTCTACTATTGCTTTGGCATGCCACATTTTTGCATCATACTTAATCTTTTTGACTGCATTGCGTTTACAATGAAAGTGAGCTGCAGAGTTTTCTGATCCCCAAGTCAAACCTTAAACCCAATGTTCATCGTCCAAGTACTGACTCTGCTTTTGGTGGATTAAGCTACCAAGTCTTTTCTATAACCTCTTGTGGAAAAGATTGGATGACCTGTTTGAGTAAGGGGAAAGAAAGAAAACTAGGTAAGAGGAATGTCACTTTCCCAGAAAAAGTGGTCCTTTCTTTGAGGCCTCATTTACAGGACAACCTTGTCTTGTGAAAGCCAAAAAACAACAAACAAAATAAAAATTGATGTTGGTTTTCATGGCAATAGTGCTTAGAGCTATTTAAAACCTGGTCCCAAGGTGCAACTTTTTGAAATTGCTCTGATGCCATCTCCATGTAAATGGGGAAAACACAGCTTTTTAGAAACGCAGCTATTGCACATGAGCGCCACAGCCAGAGTAAATAGTTGTTCTTCACATGCACAAGCAGATGGACAATAACAACATAGGTGACCTCCAGAGTGTCATGACTCCCAGTCCATATTCTCCTGGGACTTGGTAGTTTTATAGTGGACAGTTACTGTAATAACACTCTAACTTGGTCGTCTGTTTATTCGAATGTTGTTGTGCAGCCATTGTTAATGTTTATAGTGTGTTGTTCTCTTCACACATGTGTGGTTTCATTATCAAAACAAACAGAACACCCTTTCGTGGCCCAACATGAAAACTACAACATTTTCTGAATTTTTTTTAAAGGGGGCGGAGCTTCAATTACATTGACTCTGTAACCAGCAAAAAAACATATTGATGAGGTCATGAAAAGAGCATTATTCATAATGGTGATTGACTGTAAGTTTGAGAAAGATACTGTTATCAGGAGGGAGCTGATCTGTTTATTGGTTGGGCGACATCCCATCCTCAATATTTCCCTGTGATCATGATCAAAGGATGAGATAACACTACAAACAGCTGAAATTAGTTTCTCCAGATTGTAATAGTGAGGAGGATTGTGCTGGATGATGGGTTAAGGTTTAATTTGAATGCTCCGTGTTTGCTCCTCATTGGAAATATACTCTGAGCATCATCAGCTGGGACGAGGCCCCGAGGTCAAACAGGACCTGTGAGAGAGAATATAGCATCCAAGATTATCCTTCAACACCACATTGTGGTCATGATCATACATTTTCAAGCAATTGAGTATTATAATAAAATGACAAAATTTAGAGTAAAACTGATTTTTTTTTTTTTTTTTTTTTTTTTAATGAGTTGAAACTGAATTAAAATCAGAAACATAAAGTAAATAATTAATATATTTGGACATTTAATTAAAATATACTAGCTGAGCCCTCGGGAAATATTCCCGGAAAATAAACTCATAATTTTTGGGGATGTTATTACGATAGAAATTAACTGTTCTAAGCCAAAATGTATTCCATACAAACTTCCGACCCCCGCAAAGATGCTCTCCACCCAAATAGAAAGCCAACGGTGTATCATACTACCCTGTGCCTCCCTTTCTCCTGAGTGCAACCCGTGACGAAGAAAATTCTGTAATGGCCGCTACCGTATTGATATATAGATTGAATGCAATGAGTAAGTCACACTTGTAAGACAAACAAATAGTCAATAAAGAAAAATAAATAAAGTTCAAATCGGTTTTCATTTGGATGCACCCAATTTTTGAAGTCTTTAAAGTCTTACAACAAAGAACATCTTTAAAAAAAAAAATGAAGAAAGTGATCTTAGGACATAATTTATTTTTAGTTGCTGATTGTGTCTTCAAGTGGGGTCCTCGCTGCTGGTCACCATGGTGACGGCAAGCTTTGGCCCTGGTCTAATCAGAAGTGGTTGAAGTGTGTGTTTGTGTGTGTGCGTGTGTGTGTGTGTGTGTGTGTGTGTATGTGTGTGTGTGTGTGTGTGTAGGGGGGTTCTTAAAGGCTCACATGTAACTCTTAAGTATCTACCACACGGTAATGATGCACAAATATACAATTTCTACAGGAAAAAAAAGTGCACTTAATTTTCTCTCATATCTTGATTGAGCTCCACCGGAATGTCCACTCAAGTGAATAATTGACTTGAGAATCCTGATTAATTGCTTTAACATAAACAATCTGCGGTTCTGCTGGACAGAATAAATAAACATTTGGTTGGTTGAATTGTATTCCCATCGCAGGAAAAAAAGAAAAAAAAAGAAGAAAGAAAAATCAGTATTACAGTGGGGCTTCTTTCATTTCCCCTGAATCAACAAGCTCTGCTGGGTTATCTGTAATATCACCGGATCTCATTCTTTGCAGGTCAGACAGGTGAAAGTGACTAACCTGTATCTGCTTGTAAGCAGCTTGGTGATTCCTCCGGCTCGCACGGGTGACTGAAAGGAATTACTGTTATTATTACATTCTCCGTGCCTTCGCAGTGAAATGAGCGAGCCGTCAGTCAGCTGCAGTGAAGCCACCCTGACATGTGCCAGCTTCAGCTGCATATTAATGATGGTACCTTCAGATGCTACTGCCTCATACTGGAGTGTTGTTATAACCTTTTCGCTCTATTTTGTGAATCATCGAACCGTGGCTCTGCCGAGAGCCTGGGCGTCCTAATAATCCATAGCAGATATTCTTAATTGAAATGATATGATTAGCTTTGGCTTCAGGAGGCAGATTTCCTCCGTCTATGGGCTGCTCTCTTGGGGAAAAAGGAAATGGGTTAGCTTCACTGCCGTCTGCAAAGCCCCAATTTAAAGCAGCACATGGGAACCTGTATGTACAGAATGATATACTGGCTGCTGAATGATTTCCACTCAGTTACAAAGCACTTCCATATGGATAAGACTTTCTGTAAAAGCTGATATCCACAGCGTTAGTGCTCCCCTGCAATTCAGCGCTTGGTTGTTATCTAACATCCATGCTTTTCATGTTGAATTGTGGTGCGTTCAGAAGACCGTGAGGAGATTTCATTAAGTACATACAGATTGGTTCGATGGGTGTGCAAAGACTGTGATAAACATTTAAGTTGACAGTTGACATGCTGTTGGCAACTGAAATTGCAGCACAGACTTGAATGTAGCACCTGAAAGATTTCAGTCAAACCCCGTCATTTTTCGTTTTCCTCATTTTTATTATCATAGTAACAGAGAGGAGGATTTATTATAGAGTGTTGCGTGACCTAAACAACATGGAACAAATAGTATAAACCAAGTCATGTGGTAATAATATACAGTAATTACAACATATATTAAAAGGCTACACTGACACTGTACATGCCAACAGTCCATGGCAGTACAAATAGAGAGTGATACAAAAAACACAGTCACACACCTATTGTCAATCCAGAGACACAGATTAATGGGAAACACCTAACAATCCAGTAATATTGTCACTGTGAGACGATAGTGCCAAGCACCATGCCAATTGAAGACCTCATAGCAGGAATCTTTTATTTTGAAGGCCCCATTTACACAAGTGTAAACACAAAACGTTTGCTAATTTTTGTGTGTCAGTTTGCACGACATTGTTGCTCGGAGCCACTGAAAATCCAACAAGTTCAAAATGGCTTCCAAGATAGAACTTTTTGAAAACACTTCGACTGCATCTGTGGAAAGGGACAATTTTTTTTCTCTATTCCGCAGCTAAGGTATAAAATATTGTGTGATTGACAGTGATGTACTACTGCACATGCACACCAGGGCCGTATTAAGTAGTTCTCCTGCACATGTGTGAGTAGATGGACAATAACAATGGCGGCCTCCAGTCACCTGAAGTCACTGTAGTGTAGCAATTCAACTTCTCTGTCTGTCCATATGAATGTCCGTGTACTCGCTGTTGTTTATGTATATAGGTATTGTTTTCTGCACTTGTGTGTTTGGTTTCATAACGAAACACAAACAACAGCACCCACTACTGGCCGAAGATGATAATGAAATCCTATCACATTTTTATTGAAGTCAGTTCATTCTTGGTTGTAATTTGTGCTTCCTTGATGGTTGAGTTCTGTTTTGTTTGTATTGTTTTCAAATTTCCTGAATCTTAAACTCCTTACTTGCATTGCTACAAATGTCTATGATGCTTTTGAATAATTAGACTTAGACTTGGACTTAGACATTCTTTATTGTCATTCACATTGAACTTTACAGTGCAGATAATAACGAAATTTCGTTGCAATAATGACAATGAATATATTGTGAATATTGATTCAGATTCACAACATGATTGACAAACTTCAATTGAATTAGTTTGGCTTTAGATTTGTCAAAAAATGTGCAATAAATGAAACAGTTTTACTGTGCTCATGATACACGTGGGACACAGTACATCTGATATGTGAGTAGCACTGTGTAAATTCCATGTCACAATTGTAATGACTGGTAAATAAGCAGAAAGCTCCATTCATGTGCTTGCTAGTGGTGTTTTGAATTTTCTAGATAGTAAAACATCTGGGAGTTATGAGAAATCTGCTTTCCAAATCCCGTGGTGACTGAATTGAAACAACATGGTCACGAAAGGGTTTAATTCCCATCAAGCGCTTTAATTAACCCATATTTTTAAATATAAATAATTGTAGTACTTTGATTGATATTATAAATCACTACAGTCGTCCGGTAAATGTCTTTTGCAGTATTGTATAATCAAACAGTGGTTCATTGAGGGTCTCGGCTCATTTGCATTTTAATTTCTGACACTTGTATCTTCCACAAAGCTGCAGTTTTATTGTGCAGATCGCAGATACTGCTATCATGCCTCAGTGTCAGCGAGAAGGGATTTAACTGAGGAGCTCAGCCTTCCCAGCATGCCGCGCTGCTGTTGGGTTTAACTGCGGTAAACAGACCGAGGCTAGCAGTGATCTATCATCGGAAATCATCGGGGGCAGAGAGATAGGCTCAAAGTAAATTAGTGTACGGTCACATTCTTTTCACTGCCAGTGTTTGCTGCTCTTATGGGGCTTCATGAGCCAGCAGGAAGTCACAAAGAATATGGGACATTAAAGTTTGACAGTGGAGTTTTGGACCAAGGGAAAATTCATCCTGAATATTTGATTCTTTTTTTTTTTTTTTTACCTCTTTGGGGTGTTTATCTCGCAGTGGCCACTACTGCAGATACAATTCTAAATCATTTCAAAGATATCCTACACAACACCCACGGTATTTGAAAAGCTTCTCATTAGTCAGTTGCACAGAAAAGTGTAAGGTACAGCATTTTTACTGCTTGAGGCTTTACTTTTTTTGTTATACTTTCCCTTCAAACTTTTCGACTACAGCCCGTCAGCTTGTGACAGATCGAATGGACGTAGTCTTCGGGTCCCTGCAAAGATTATCAAACACCTCCAGACCTCGACCTGTCCTTTGGTCACTTCACATTCACACCCCTGTCACGAAGCCGACGCCACACTGTCTTAGCTGTGTGCTCAAAGGTCATTGTCATTCTGAGAGGTGGCAACCTTCCCCTATAGGTCAGCTACAGGTTTTTCTTTAACGACCACCTCTCTCTACCCTTTATTTGCGATTTCCTCTCCTCCGTTGGTTATTCGGGAACCGTCATGATTGTTTTTGTTGGAACCGTATTAGGCAGGTGATGAGGCGTGCTTTTTAGCTGCCTCTTTGTTTGCCTCGCCGTATTCAGGCCAGTGCTTCGTTTTATTCTCAGCAGACAACAGGATATTTTCTTCTCAAGCTGTCTGGTTTACTGTCATTAAGTGAGCTTTAGGCAGGCTGCCATATGTCCTTAATTTGGAAGTGAATTCTATCTCGTTATTCTCCCAAGAAAGCCTACATAATGGAGCATTATGGGATTACGCTGGCGGGTTCATCGTTTCAGAAGCCTTTTCGGGAAGGTCATTCGATCCAAGTCTGACAAACTTAACAAATGTGGTGAAAAAAAACCAAATTGAGGATGAAAAGTGTCTTCCACCCTTTTCAATGGTTATATCGTGGTGAAGAAAGCCTATGCAACCTTTACTGAGCAGTGATTGCCTTTTGCTCTCATAGACTCGCACTAATCCGGCATAACATCAGAACCACCATCAAACTATCGTTTCTGCTGGACCTCTGAAGATGTGCTGAGGGATCTAACATCTCGAGTCCCCATTGGTCGTGGATCAGTCAATCCTGGAGACACATGACCATGTTGCTGCTTTACCCTGAAGAGCAGAAGGACAAAAGCTTACTTGATCTTGATTTTCAGTATGAATACAGACCCTGAAAACGGGGCCTCACGATCCTTCTGACTTTTTGGTTTTAAGCAGGAAGCGCCTGAATAGTTTACCACAGGGATATCACAGGGATGGCGGCCAAGCCTTCGATGTCGGCTCTTCTGATCATTGTGGAGCAGAATTCACCAAGTGATAGAGCCACTTTTTCTTTTCTTTCCTGAAGACCAGGAACTCCGTATAAAATCTGCAGTCTTCTGGATGGTCTGACTCAGTTGTTTAGCTCTCACAATACAGCAAATTTTTCCTGCTTTTAACCCAGTAACTTCAAGAAAATAATGTTCACGATTATTATGAACCAACAGCTGTCATTATAAGAGACACAATGTTCACTTTGTCTGTCAGTGGTCATATTGTTGTGGCTGATCAGTCAGAATCTTTCATCTTTCATCTTTGAATATAAATATACAAATTTAAACAGAAAATATGTACAGTAATAAAAAAAATGTAGAGTAATAATTTAAGAAAAAGTAGACGCATTAAAAAGTATGGAATAGGTCACATGTAGTATGTCAGATTGCTGTTCAAGGTTTGTCACTAGCCTATAAAAGAGACAAAAGATTTCTTTTTCTGGAAACAATGATTTTATTTAAGTTGCCTTGTATTTGATGCAAAGTATGTTGAGATGCTGTGTTCTCGGGAGGCTGCGTGCATCTTCAGAAACATTTTCACACCCAGTTTGCAGTACATGTTGATTTCACTGTAGCAGGTTTCACTCTTTATTCTGTTATAATAGGAAAAAAAATCCTGCAGCAGCTTCTGTCTGCGTTAGGTCATTTACATTGATTAAGGGGTTTACACCAATGAAATTAAGTGCTTCTCACACAGCATATTGATTTACTGTGTCGGATTTTTCTCGGTTAAGCTCTGTTCTCCTCGTGGTAAATGTGCAATCAGGTCTTTAGTTACATCTTGCCATATGGAAATTATTCTCGGCCTCTTCAATTATACCATTTCTCAGAACAGTTACATGAATGAAAATAGTGACATTATTAACAAAAGAAGAGTGATGAAGTTGAGTTCAGGCCTCGTGCCCTTTTTTTTCCCCATTTCATACTTGTGCTGGTGGGTAATTAACGGCATGATGGCTGAAACAGGAAAGGCTTTACTCTCATGATAACATCTGTCAAGCCTCTCAGCCCCGAAAAAGTCTCTTCCATTAATCACTGGATATATTGTCAAGGTAAAAACATAAACACACCGCTGTAGCTGTGGATAAACACACACTTTCAACGCCAATTCCTATGATAGTCCCTGTTTTCCTGCCTTCTGTATCTCCACCTGGATGTCTTGGTCAGAACTTCAAGAAATGAGTACATTTTTTCTCTGCTGGACTTTGCGAGAGCTGCACTTTAAGCGTTTGAACCCATTCATGTTTGATTGCGAGTCATCTGCACCTTCACTGGAATTGTAAATCATCTTCAATCAGGAGAGAAGAGCTGAACATGGCAGGTGCTGCCCAGACTCCCGTTTCTGTCTGAAGGATACTTCTATTGCTAGTATCATTTTGTTGAATGACTAGGCCTGCTGTGGCTAATGCAAAATTACGTGCTTTTTTCCACATTTCTTCAGGTTCTGCATAAACGTCTTTGAAACCAAAATGCATAAACAATGTATCTTCACTTGAAAGGTTTTCGAGTAAACACAGATTTGCACATACAATACACATGTGCATGCAGATGCACACATTTCGTTTTGCACATACCGATACTATTATTTTGCAAACGTGACCACACTTCTAAGACATGATTTTGGAATCCAACTTCTCTTATTGTGTGAAAATGAAAGGCTGATTATCTATTTAGACTTGGCCAGCAGATGCGGCTTGTTTCAAACAACAGATGTACGAAGCAACAAGATGTTGCTCCATCGGAGTGTGCGTTTGGCTGTGTGCGCTGGGACAAACGACGTGGCATTAAGCAGGTGGCTGTGGGAACAAGCAGTTTGGCAGAGAGGCTCGTCTGTGCACAGATAACCAGCTTCCCACCAGTCTGTCAATTTCTCATACCAGTTAACACATTGACTATATTTAGGTAGACTCAATACAGCTTGTTTGGCTTCATGGGATTCATTTTGCACATTTCTGGGAACTGAGCTGACTCCGAGAAGGAATTATTGGCACCCTGTGAGTTGTCACGCTGTGAATCCCAGTTATTGAGTGTGCCTTCCCCACCAGTCCCTCCCTGCACTCATTGATGTAAATGTTTGGTTTTCAGTGTGAAATTTACCATGGAGAATGGTTTCTTGAGTGTTCTTTTCAATTCTGGCCTGCATTAGTTAAAAAAAAAAAAAATCACATGATTGAAACTGTGGAGTTATATTCTATAGACTTTCAGCATCAGTTGAATTTAAAAAGTCGAACATGGGAGAAGAGTATTGCAGCGGTTGTGGCTCAGTTTGTAGAGTGGTCGTGTCACAATTGGCAGGTTGCAGGCTCGATTCTCCTCCCCCACCTGTCCTAATATTGAAGCGTCATTGAGCAAGAAACTGAACTCCAAGCCACTCCCAATGAATAGACTGAGCACCTTGCAGGGCTGCCACATCTAATGCTATGTGAATGGATGAATGGGATTAACAGTGTAAGGCGCTTTGGGGACCGATCACACGGTGGAAAAGCGATATATAAGTGAAATCCATTTACCATTAATTCAACAAAAATATCTTGCATTTATTTTTCTTCCTCCGATTCTGAACAAATTCTTACAGTTTTAAGCATCTCTGTGACAAGCTTCATTGTTATGTAATTGCAAAGAGATGTGATGATGATTGAAGTGAGGGTGGACTCACACTTTCACGGACTGGCCTCCTCATACTTCATGCTGCTCTGGCTCTTTTCCCAGCTATTACCTGTCCATCACAGTAATGTGGAGCTGGTATCCAGGCCTATTTTCCACCTGCTTGCTTTGATGCTCAGCAGCGAGCCGATGTCAGCACAGTTCATATATACCGCGAACCTCCTCCAGCGGGCTAATTTCATGCTTTTTGGACTTGAAGAACGGCAATATTGATTGTTGTTTTCTGTTTTGTTTTTTTACTGTGACCATTTGTGACTCAAAAGAGGCCGTGAGGCGATTGCGACTTTGCTTCCGTCCTCGTTTCATTAAAGTGAAATTATGCTGGGTATTTTCACGGTCGCTTAAATTCTGATCTGAATCTTGACTCATCCCCTTCAGTGCAGCCCGACACTTCTCCATTAATGTAGTGCTCTGCAAACATCGAGGAAAAGGGCCTGATTGGTTGATTTTAACTTGAATTCTGATCAACAAAAAGCATGAAAGAAATTTTCTGACACAGTGAGATAATAAACATTTAAATTAGAGCCTTAAATTAGGCATAAATCTGTATGAATGACCGTTTTTGATTTTGACATTGTCAATTTTTGACCAGAATTCTTTGTTTTTTCTTTGTATTTGCATCTTTCTGTTTTGGACTCAAAGTGGGATGATCCCAGGGTTGAGTCCAATTGAGGACTTTTCTGAATAGATTTCACATTTTCTCCCCGAAAACATGCGTTTGAAATTAATCTGTTACTCTAAATTATGCTCAGGTTTTTTTGTTCTATCAATATTAATTACTTGCAAATAGTTTAGAACAAATACAAGATAATAGAAAACAGAGGTGAAACAAGGGTGAAACAGCAGGTGAAATCCATAATCATTGCACACTTTTAATGTCATTGTTGTTGCTAATAACACTGAATGGCTTCAACAGACACAGAAAGGATATAAAAACACAATTTTCCCCGAGGATTAATAAAGTATTTTGGTTTTTAAATTTTAAAAGCTTTCTCCATCTGTCCCATTTGCTATTGCAGTTGGTGGGTGGTGAGTTTGATCTGGAGACAAACTTCATCATCCAGGATGCGGAGAGCATCGGCTGCATGGCAGAGCTGCTGGAGAGCTGCGACGTCAACTGCCAGGCAGAGATCTGGAGCATGTTCACCGCAATCCTCCGCAAAAGTGTAAGAAACCTGCAGACCAGCACCGAGGTGGGGCTCATCCAGCAGGTGCTGCTCAAGATGAACTCCGTGGATGACATGATTGCAGGTGTGGAGGCTTTTCTTTCATTAAATATAACTCGCAATAATGAGGTTTTCATTCTGCAGTCCAGGAAAGTGTTTGTGTATTCTCCCTTTACATCTCTGGGGTGTTTTCCGGCACCCTGGCCTCCCTGCCCGCCTCTGGTGCAGGTGCACAGTGTCAGCATTTTACAAAAGTTGCGTTTTTCCTTTTTACACAAAGAAAAAGTCAAAGCATTTTCAGAAAAGTTGCATAGACACCCCTATTCACAAGGAGACGGGGGGTTTTCAGGAAATTGTTTTATCCTCATTGACACGGAGGCATAATTGGAGTGCTTTCAAAAAGTGACTTTTTCCCGTTCACCTGGAGATAGAGCATTTTCAGAAAGTTACTTGTTCCCCCATTTATATAATGACAGAGCTGGAATATTTTCAGAAAGTTGCACTTTGGGAGCTTTTTTGAAGAAAATGGCGATTTCATTGGGTGTGAGATCGTAAGCAGATCATCCAATTGGTATAAATTTGCCATATACCTTGTGGTTTCAGAAGCTACCATCAATTTAGTCAAAACTGTCCCATGAGTGCTGAGCACAGTCCAAAAACATGCACTGGAGGTTTATTGTTAACTAAAATTGGACTGGCGATCTGTTCAGAATCTCCTCTGCCTTCACTCCCAGTCAGCTGGAATTGGATAAAGTGATATTAAAGATTAATGTATGGATGAAAGAAAAGTGGCACTTTCCTCAGTTCTCTGCAATTGTATGGTCATGACATTGATTGTGTCTGCCAGTATGTGGCAGCTGTGGTTTTAAAAGGCAACCTGGTAAAGGAAAAGAAGCAACAGAAAGATTTTGAAAGAACAAAGTTTCACTCTTCAGAAATAAAGAAACTGCCACAGTCATTCACCAAGTCTGTACCAATCTTCTGTAAAGATAATAGAAACTTAAGATTCACTATCTTTAGTAATCTCTACAAAGTGATAGAAAGAGGTAAACATTTATGGAAGAGTAGAAATTTAACATCTTTAAACATTTTGAGAACGTGTATGTATTAAAAGGAAAAATAAATGAACATAATGTGGTTTTTGAATTGGTTTAATTCAGAACTATTATTATTTATTAGGAGCTATTTATTAGAAACACTGTTAAATTGTAAATTCAATCAGTGGAATTACATTTCTTCCCTTAACATTCCAAAAACGAAGTTTCTGAAGGTTAAATGTAGTTTTAATGTGTCAGTCTTACAAGACTTTAATTCATCAAGAATACTGAGCATATATTGAGAAATAAACTGCTGTTTATATTTTATTCGTCCTGAAGTTGGTTACAAATCAGTTTTAGATTAAATATGAAAGTCGATGTCACAATTAAACCAGAATTATGCCTTGACTTTAAATTCGGTACACTGATAATCATTGTGCCTCTGGTCTGATAAGTTCCTATGTAATCATTTGAGATATGACATTATTATTAGAATTATTATTATTATCATCATTGCCATCTCTGGGGACTGATATGTGACTTGTTTTTTATGACCATTTTTTGTGGTTTAATACATTTATATTATTTTATTTGACTTCAGGCTATCAGACTGTCAAAATCTTTCCTAACTTAGCATTCAAACTTATCTAATTTGATATCCAAAGACATTTTATCTGCGGTTTATGTGCCTGGAATTTCAACAATTCTCTCTATAGATTTCTCCTTGAATATGTCTTTGTTTGTGTAATTGCTGTCGAACTGTGTCTATTAGCGCAGAAACGAAAGCATATGAATTTCTGTGCTGTGTAAATAAACTATAACATCAGTGAAACGCCTCTTATCATAATCCCACCCTGTCTTTGCTTGTGTTTTTGACGATTTGTGTGTGTGTGTGTGTGTGTGTGTGTGTGTGTGTGTGTGTGTGTGTGTG
>OMNM01044023.1:0-16310 GCA_900302745.1 Parablennius parvicornis
GAGCTGTCAAAGTTTCAGAAACAAGAAAGGAATAATAAGTATGAGCATGTTTTTCTGTTCTCACATTGTTTTTTGGGAACCCTGACCTCTTTATTTTGACCCGTTGAGTCGACTCAACCCACTGCAGTCGGGAACAGATACTTTCTGTAGAAAAGAAATCTTCAAATCCCAATTTTACCAAAAAGTTGTTCCTTTTTTTTCCTTTTGATAACTAATTTTAAATTTTTTAGGTGATGTATTTTACATGTTTATGTGTTTCACATTGAAAGCATAAGATTTCGAAGGAAATGATAAGGATTCGGCAATTATTAGATTTATATTTACACCCTTTAACCAACTTTGAGACGACAGGATTTTCAAGTGAATCCAGAAAACTTTTAAAACATTCTGTGCGTCTGTTTACACAAAAATGATGCTCAGAGCCACTGAATATCAACTTTTTGAAAGCGGCTCCCAAGGTAAAATCTTACGAAAATGCATTTTTTGTGTAAGGCTGCTACTTCTCACCATGGCCATGATAAATGGTTCTTCTACACACGCCTGAGTAGATTGTTTTCTGCGCAAATGTGAGTGTGGTTTCATTTCCAAGGACAACCAACAGTGGCAACTCGTGAATTGGCATGGTAACTACATCGATTTTAGTGTTTCTGATATTTAAGGTGGAAATGGACATAGTTTTCAAAAGGTTCAATGTGGCCTAAACCATGTTCCATTACCACCCTGAGATTATGTCTTCAAATTCTTTATATCCTTAAAAGACTGACATCATGTGTTCAGACTATTCAAGGGATTCACTCGTTTGTTTAGAATACATGACTTTCAAAAAAAAAAAATGTATCCCTAATTTATCTTTTTTTTTTAATATTTCAACTGATTATTCAAATTTTCTGTTTTGTTTCTGTTTGTATTTATTTTTTTAGTATTTTTTTCTATATATAATTCTTTTCAAAATTTTTTCAATTTGTATTTGAACTTTGAACTGCCCTCTATACAATCTTTCTATTCTTAAATTAAATGTTAATGTGACTTGAAAATTATACATGTTTTATTGACATTCTAAAATAAATCTTCCAGTTATTTTTGGTCTCCTTTTGATGGATGTGTTTTTAATTTCAATATTGAAAAATGTTCTAATTTTCAAATTATTTCTCAATTCTTTTTACATTTTCTGTATTCATTTATAAAAGTCCAAATGTTTTGTATTTTAATTAGTTTATCATTTTTACTTTTCTGTGTGCTCTGACTGTGTCAAAATGACATTACACGGAATGTGAAGTTGGTTTCAGAAAAAAGGTTGGTAACCACTGACAATATAAAATAACACCAGCCATATGCCACAGTTTGATTGTGTTTATCCACGTTTCCTTTGCCCACACAGCAGATGTTCCTCCTCCCAGTCACCTGTTGGTCACGCCCACTTCACCTGTTCCCACCGTCCTGATCAGCCACCCTGTATGTTGTCATCCACTTGAACTTCCCCTAAAAGGCAGTTGTTTACTTTTCAACCTTATCTCTTAATGAGGTGAAAAAAAAGTCTGTTTTTTATCAAACTTACAGGGAAAAACTTTGAAGCTTGTTTTTGCTTTAAAGTTTTGCCCAACTGTCCCTTATGTACCCAGCTCGAGGTCGTTCATTGTAACCTTGTCGTTGTGGAGCTGGTGCTGATTGAATGTGAATGTGTTGTCAAGAGGATGGTTGAAAAAAAAAAAAAAAAAAAAAAAAGGCTTCAAAATCAAGAGGTCCTACAATATGTAATATTTTATGTTTTCTGAGTCGTTTCCAACAACCCCTCTTCAGCTTGGTAGTTTCTTCATCCCATTGTAGAATTTTGAAATTTTTTTTTGAAAGGCTATTCCAATCTGTCCAAAGCTGTTGAAGAATGCTCCTGATGAAAGTCTGATAATTTTTTTGGTCATGTTCGCAAATGTTCTGGAAGCCCAGCCCTGTTCTCAGCTGATTTCTGATTGCTATACTTGGGAGTGCAGGCAGTCTTCCGATGCAATTTTCATTTATAATCAGCGTCTATACTGTCAGTGGAGTGATTTACAATATCTTGTGACATCTGTCTGCTCTCGTTTGCTTTCGGAATGTCTGAATAGCATCAGTGATTCAAATCAGCCCGGTGTCCGATGCTCGCTGGCTGTCAGAGCTTTGTAGGTATTACAAAAGCGGGACTATGCAAAAGTCCACAATCCTCTCTGAAAGGAAAAATGGAGATACGAATATATATATATGAGATAATCACAGCTGTGCAGAGATAAGCACTAACTCCACAGGCAGATCTTTGAATGAAAGCATCGTCTCTACACTGTTCGGAATGCAAATGCTTAGTTAGTTGTGCAAAAAAAAAAAAAAAAGAGAATGCCTCCTCTTTTGAGTCTGTTTGGAGGCCTTTCTGTCTGGAGTTTACATGTTCTACTTTTGTATATGTAATTTTCTAATGCATGCTTTCTATTAGCTAGCTGGCCAAAAAAAAAACACCAAAAGGATGAGTGAGGAAAGCAAATGTGTCAAATACTGAAGCCCTGTGTTCCAATGTTTTCAAGTTAGAATGGAAAACTTTCATTCCGTTTTTGTGTGTCCACTTACTCGACAATGGTGCTCGACATAGGTGCTCGGCTCCGACAGTGGAACTTATTGAATACGCTCTGGAAAAAGGGGAAAATTCTGTTTTCTGAAAGAAGATTGTGAAGATGGCGATAATGCTGCTACAATGCCTGCATAAGTAGATAAAGACAATGTTTGCCTCCAGCATGTCATGACTCTCAGTCCGTATCCTCCTGGGACTTGATAGTTTTATGACTGAGTCACCTGTAATCCCTGATGTTTATAGCATAATGACCACTGGGTGCATGTGTGTGTGGTTCCATTATGCAAACAAACAAACAGCCCCCAATAGTTGCCCTGTCATTTCTGCTATTGCAAATTGTTTTCAAAATGTTCCCGTGTAAATGTGAAACATTTCTGAAACACAAAAAAAAATGTGTTTTTACCTGAAAGAATGTCATTCAAATGGGGTCTTGTTGTGTGTGTATGGCATTGGTGCACTAATTAAGTTCACATCAAGAAACGTAGATACCCTAAGCATTTTGGTTTCCAATGTGCTCAAAGTAGCCATTACCACAGGCAGCTTGTCTTGTGAAAAACACTTGGGATTATTCCGAAAGTTGCCATGTGTCTTGTTCATCCATCTTTTAAATCGAGAGTTCCGTTAGTGGCGCATGCCTGAAAGCAGCCGATCGCAGCATCTATGGAGCTGTTCATTCACATTATCCTTTCCTCTGTGAGATAATGCAGATGCGCTAAGATTAGAGCATTAATACATGATGTCATGCAGCACTCTCTCCCAATTTCCCTATCTTTTTAACTGTGGCGTCAGACACAGCAGCTTTTCTGGAAGTCATTACAGCGAGGCGCTCAGAACACTCCAGATGCCCAGGCCGCGCCACGCTTGGTGACTGAATGAAAGTTTCTGTGAGGCCTCAGGGAGAGATAATGAGAGAAAACACTGGTCAGCTTCACTGTGAATGACTCGGGAATGAATGACAACAACAGCCTCTTAGTTGTCTTATTCTCTGTCCCAGTCGCATGTTTTGTGACTTGCTGGCGTTTTGACAGCTTTTTTTATTTTTTTTTATTTTGGACTGCAGTCAATCCAAATGCAATGACATGAACACGAGCCATATGAGTCACAATTCACATCCTTACGACTGTAAATGGACCTCATTATATCTATGGTGTTCTTCACACGGTGAGGCCATATTAGCGGGTTTCAAACACATGAGGTGCAATTACAAAGCTGAAAAGTAAATGGACTGCACTTATATGTCACTTTTCCACTTCTTTAGCAGCACTCAAAGCACTTTACAATGGTATGTCGCTTTTACCTATTCACACACACATCGGTGGTGACGGCTGAGATGCAAGGTGCTCAATCCATTTGGAGTGCAGTGTCTTCCTCAAGGACCTTTCAATATATAGAAAGATGAGCGACTGAACCTGTAACCTTCTAGGTCAGAGACGAACTGCTCTACCAAATGTATCATTGGAAAAAGAAAGAAAGACACACCTGAAGCATTCCAACAAACTGCAGTGCGCGCTCACGCCTATCAGTAGTTTATTTTCAATTGATCTGCTCCACTTGACACCATCATGATTGATGGTCAGTGGTCAAGCAGGTGTCACTCTGAAAAGCTAAACAATCTATGTTCACTCTTTGGTTGCAAGATTACATTCTTAGTCGAAAAATCATTTATGATTTCTTTATTTCTTTAGTTTTACAATGCAGTTGGGAAACTGTATATGTGACTTTTTTTTTTTTTTTTAATGATGGCTATGATAAATCAGACCCTGTTTACATCGTTTACACATATTTGTTTCAGAGAAGTTTCACCTTGACATGGCAACGTTTTGAAGATGATGTCTGCTTACTCCGAAATGCTGGAAACAAGGGTCGTTTTCATGTCAGGCCACCAGTGGCTGCTGTTAGTTGTTTCTGTTATAAAACCATACACAACAGAGAAGAATACACTATAAACATTAACAATGAACTTATATAATACAATAAACGAAAACCTTTCAAATCACATCGAAAATGTTGAATGCAAGGACATTCATATTGACAGATGACAAAATTGGATCGTTATTACAGATGACTGTCAAATATAAGACTATCAAGTCCCAGGAGAAAATGGACAGTGATTAATGATGCTCTAGAGGTAAATATTGTTGTTATTGTCCATCTTCTATATCCCACAGCTGTAGTGTGCATGTGCAGTAACAGCGAGTCGAAAAAGTTGCATTTTCAGTGGCTCCGGGCACTGTCACATGTTAATGGACAGCTTAAACACAACAAAAATGTTGTGATTTCACTGAAAAATGTTGTCATGTAAATGGGGCCTTAGATTGCTTTTATAGGAATCGTAATTCATATTGTGTTTGGGCTGGAAACCATCAATCAGATCTGATAACGCTTATTCATTCACACTCATATATTTACAAACCAATGGCGGCTATGCCAGGTGCTGGACCTCCATTCGGGGCAAAATAGGATTTAATGTCTTTCTCATTGACACTTGGATGTATAGTCTTGGTGAAATGAAAGATCAGACCACAAACTGAACTTAAACTGAGCCACAACGTATGCAGCGTATATGCGGGGGCATGAACGTGAATCTGTCTTCACCAGCTAATACAGTTGAAAAGGTCATGATAAAAAACTTAGAAAGTGCACAGTAATTTACTAGGCACAAGGGTCACACGGTGCAAACTACCCCCATGTGACGCTTGCCAATTTAGAATAGAAAACTGCTCTGATCGGTACAGATTACATACGAGTATGCTTAAACTTGATTGGGTGAGTATAAGCGGAGGCTGTGCAGCGAGGAGATAAATCTAAAGACGATAAGCTAAAGTGAGTTATGTTTTTGACAGGAAATCTCAGTGAAAGGCAGTCAGTTGGAGGATTGATGTGTGCACTCGCTGAGAGGTCAGCCTAGAAAGAGACTGTGAATCTGATGATGCTAAGAGCCACACTGGATGAGAGAGTATAGAAACAATGACATTCTTAGGTGCATTGGTGTATTCTGTGGGATAACTGTTAGCAACAAAACAAGACAAATTCTATTTGATTCACAACAAATCGGCATCACTCAAAAGAGAGAAAAGATAAAATAGAAGAGGACTTTGTTTTTTTATGTTGCGCAAATACCAAACGGGTAGTATTTGGTTTGAAGTGCAGTGGCGAGCGCTCACGTCACCCTTCAATAAGAACCCTGTTTCCGGACTTGGGGAATATTCTCATCAGGTATAATCTGTCTTCAGTTAGGATTGCCTCCAGCACCAGGTGACCCTGAGTTGAATAAAGCTTGAGATTGATGCCCGTAGTTGCTCATAAGCACTGCAGAAAGATGTTGAGCTACAATTTTTCCTGTTGAAAGTCTTTAATTTACATCTTTTTGGCACCAATGAGGAAATTTATGTATACATAAAAATAAAAATGGATTGCAGATATTGAAGCATACATGAATCAGGGTCATCAGCTCACCCTGCAAGATGTTGTTAAACCGAATGACGGTGTATCACAAGTGGCCATGAATAAAGATGCTCAGTCCAGCTCATATTGGCCCACATAAAACGTTTGGAGTTTTTAAAGTCGAAGGGCTTTCGCTTTGGATGCTTGACTTTTGGCCATCTCAGCAAATTCTGTAAAAGAAGAATGAGGTGTGAAGAGTGTGCGATGAAGTATTACGACTTTCTACACATGATAAAAAAGGGAAGAAGAAAAAATACGCTTTTGATTTACCTGTGAAAATAGATGGAGTTCACAGGAATAAAGACAGTTCTGACCCATTTGAAAAAGAGATCTGCTGCCCTCAATTTTCCATCAAGCCAGAATACTGTATTTTAACTGGGGCCTGAGATCTTTACTGTCGATAGTCCCAGTGAAGGTTAACTCAATTCCAATGAATCGACATCAGAGGGAAACCTGTAATAACAGCAGATCATGTTGGCAATGCACCAAAAATAATCGGGTATCAACAAAGTAGTTGTACCTCAATAAAGTGCACTAAAGGCCTGCACACACTACAGGACAATCGGGCAGAAATCAGTACCGATCTCCTCCTCCCGAGCATCGGAAGCATGGGTCCGACTGTCGGATGTCAGCAAAAAAAAAAATAGTCCCTGATTTTCCTGTGGTGTGGAGTGTGTTCAGACTGACTTTGTCGGGCCCGATCTGCTAGGGAGATGTCGGAAGGAGAGATCGGGGATAATGAACAATCGTCAATTCGTCAAATTGAATATAACGTCAACATTTGCAAGGAGAAAGCCTGTTGTGTGTGTTCTGCTCCGAGCAGAGCCAAGCGGCACGGTGTGTGATGTCATGTGAACCGGTATGAAAGTCAATCAGACTGAAAGCAACACTGTTGCTGCAGCCAAAACCAGAAAGATCCCGATTTGTTAATGAGTGACTTCAAGAGATTGTACGATATTAATTAATTGGACAATAAAAGCGGACATGCACGGCACTGTGATCACTCTCCTCTGTAACTTTAGATCGTCCATCAATTTGTTTTGAGGCTATTTCCCCGGTGTGAATGTCATTTGTGTTGGAATATTAATTCATCACCGTGATGGCAGAGTAGATATGCCCTCCATTATTATTCATGTCGTTATTACAGATAAACCCTCATGGAGGTAAACAGACATGAAAATATCACTCTGAACACTCTGTCTCAACTGCGCTCTGAGTTCTCCAAGTGGGCGGGACAATCCACGCACCAATCAGGATATTGTTAAAATAGACAGGTCATTTTCCAAGAGATGTGATTGGCCAGACGTCGCTGTCATTCTCTACTCTGGAGTTAAACATCAGAGTACCGGGATGTTTTATCCCGGTAAGAAGTTAATCTGCTTCGCAGTACAGAAATCCCAGCGTTAATCCTGAAGTTATCTTGATAAAAGAAAACCCTGAGTCTTTCTATAGGCCCAAGTTTGATTTGTGGCAACATGTTTGTTTACATCTACATGCTGTGTTTTACACTGAAGTTCACGTTTGACTACGCAAGATTTGGAATACTGAGCATGACGAGCATAGACCTACATATATAGTTTTATAGAAGCCTATGGGGCAGAGCCTGATACTCTGCTGAAGCATCGGTGTGGTCTCCTGATCTGTGAAGATCTGAAAAATCCCGCAGTGTGTGGAGGCCTTTACCAGAAACAGAAGCAGTCATAGGTTTACTTATTGGAGCAAACTGTCCAAAGGAGTAGTAGTATATTATTAACAGGCAGGATGGGAGTCTTTAATGGTGTGAACACTGCCATTGGCTTGGTTATCAATGGGCCAATAAGATCTGAATGAGTGCAACACTGATTTCTCACAATGCACATATGATGATAAAGAAGAATTGTAAAAAGAAAATGAAGCATTCATGGCATCTGTGAAGAAAACAATTCTGAAGGATGAACATTACAACTTTGGATTGTTGAACAAAAAGCTTCAAATCTAATAATTGCATGGCAGAGCAGCACATTATCACTTGGCACAGAAAATTCATGAAGAACCTAAAGTTTTTTGAAGGGTACAAGGCCTTCATAGATCACATAACTAACACAGGCTATGTCCAGACAAACTGGAATGATTACATCACGATGTATATGTACAGTATATAATACCAAGGGGTGTATGACAGAGAGAAAAGACACTTAGGAGTTGTTTTTGACTATACAGTATCATTTCAAGGCCAATCGTTGTATGCCGGAGGAGATTTCACCTTAACAAAATGGATGAACTCAAGGTTTTAACAACCATCTCAGAAATGCACAAAGTCAATGAAGCTAAAGATCAGTAAACAATAAGATCTTACTGTTGGACAAGGCCACAAAAAAGGATACTTTCACCTTCATGACAACTTAAGACAAGCTGATGAACAGGAGGACCGTTCTGTTGATTGTCAATTCCATCTGCGACGCCCATCAGTTGTTTTTACCTGCTGAACTAATAGTGAAGGAGCTCTGTGAAGAGCAACAAGGTAGAGACAAGGATGTTCAATCAATGAAAAACATATTGCAGATTGGAAAAGACAATACGGGTGTTACTCATCTTTCCAGTTTCCATGTAAAGAAGGGTTTAAATGTTTAGCCTTCAGATCCATTGAAAAGTTGCATTATTCTCAGATGCTTCAGAGTGAACTATTTCTTACCTGTTGATGAGCAAGGCAAGAAGTAAATGGATTTCACTTGTGTAGTTCTTTTCCACTGTGTAAGCAGTCCCCAAAGCACTTCACACTGTTAATCACATTCACACATCAATGGAAGCAGTTACCATGCGAGGCACTCAGTCCACCCATCGGGAGCCTTTTCAGGACACTTCGACATGTAGACAAGTGGAGATAGGAATTACGCCAGCAACCTTCCATTTGGGAGACGACTGCTCTACAAAACGAGCTACACTCGCCCCAGATGTATTGTTTCTTCTTGATGGTAAAAGCAAGAGTAGCTCCACTCAAGCAAGTTTCAAGAAGTTCCATTGTAAACGTCTATGTTGTGGACAGGCGGCATGCCCTGGGCATCCGGTACACTGACACCAACATTTCACGATTCAAAATTGTTGAATTGCTTAAAATATGACAATGAATGGAGAAGCAACCACACCGTCCGAATAGAGATTTGTTGGAATGCAGAAAATGCCAAATTCCTAAAGTCTTGTTAAATGAAGAAAGTGATTGTCCAAAATGACTTAGGCAAAGGAAAGAAAGCTTCCAAGATGACCCTAAGATCACAAGCACAAATACAGTCAACAGGATCCAAGTTAAAGTGAAGCAATGGACAAATTGATGAAATAGATACTCAGACTAGTATAAACTGAAAAGGGCCATGGCCTGGATTTCAAAGCTGAATATATGCAGCAGCTAAAGGATGAAAGAAAAGAGTTGTTACCAAAGATCAGCCAAAGTGAAAAGATCCCTGAAAAGCAAAAAATGAATGTACGTAAGAACATATTTTTAAATACAAAACCACAATACAAAGGACATGAGTCACCTTGAGTCCTTTACAAGCTGCAGAAATAGAGACGGTAGAGTTTAACCAAAGACAGCATGTGAAAGGAAATCGCAAGTCTGCAAAGGTCAAGTCGCAGCAGTTTGCTGTTCGAGGTAGACCCGATGCTTCAAGATGCCAGGAAGACTTCACGAGTCAGTAGAACCAGAGAACTTTCACTGATGCTTCAATGTCGGCTCTTCCTATCATTGTGAAGTACAATTCACAGAGCGTTGGAATGTTCACCCAATAATAGGGAACGAGAGTTGGGCTTGAATCGCTGTGAGACAAGTTTTTTTTTTTTTTTTTTTCAACGCTACTGATGAACTGTTGTTTGAATGGTAATCCTGTTACAACACTGCTTGTACATATATGGCAAGCAAGTAAAACCATGTGTTATTACAACTTCATGAAATAAAAATTAAGATTATTGAAAATGCTTGTGAAACGGTTAAAGTAAAGTGGAATGTTACGCTATTGACATTCCATTAATAAAATATATCAGGGACACACGTTGATGCTAATGTTCATGTTGCTTTCAAGAGGTATGAGCTCATATTTGATGAGGCATTCTTTCAGTGAACACAGAGTTTCATGAAATGATAATATAAATAGGACAACAAGCTAATATCTGCTTCGTCATCAAGACACAGGGACAAACTCAGTTCAACCGTTTTTTCTTGCTACAACAGTAACAGGCCCACTGGGAAATCCGAAGTTAATTGATATTTAGCATTTGCTATTTAATCAAAGCAATCTTGCAAAACCCAGAATTTGTCGTGTTTCAGTGATTCAATAACGTTCAATAGATTTCATACAACTACATTAACGAGTGATGCTAACAGTTAGCGCAGGTAATCAGATAGACATTTGTTAGAAGCTCACTGAAAAAGACATTTCAAGAGTGCTAATGCGAATGTAGCCTTTGAAATTTGAGAGGTCTGACAGAAGTCAAGGCTTTGCAGTCAGAAGATGAATCAAAACAGCTCTGTCAAAGCAGCTGAGCCGCCTGGGTAGCCCTTACTGTACATGAAATTAGGTTTGGGAGCCTCGCAAGTGCTCAGTATTGGATCAGTGTTACGCCGCAAACACAACTGTCACATGAAGTTTGTCACAGTTTGAAATAGCAGGAAAGACACGGCTGAGAGAGGGAGAAACCAAACAGCTGCTGTAAATTGTTGATAAGGTCCGGCCATGAAAAAAAACAACAACAAGGACACAAATTATTCAAATGAGAAAGCAAATCTGTAGTGGAAAGGTGTTCGGATCTGTCAGCAGCACGTGTAAGATTGATGTGGGGTTGTTTTTCTGCAAAAGCAAGCGAGTGTTGTTTTCTGCATCTTGAACCTGCAGAAGAGACTAATTTTGAGCTCTGACAGTTAGTCACTTGCCTCCTGAGTCCCAGTTTTCAAGTGGACTGTCTGGCGTTGGCATGAATCATTTGGACGGAGACGTGCTGGCAGGAAGGAGTTCGGCGTTGTCCTCAAGGTGTCTGAGAGAGAAAATCTGAGAGAATCCGATCATATCTGACTTGAAGTTTTACCTGGTGTCATCATGATTCTTCAGTTAGTCAGCTGCTGTTCAGCTGTCAGCCACACACTGCTGATGTGCAGGAACCTGTCACTTAACAAGCAAATAAACTGACTGGATTGGTTTTCTTTTCTGTGTCTTGGCCGAATACTATCCGCTTGCTCCCGAGTAGCTCAGCATGATATAAGACATTCATATTTTTTATATTATCTGGGTAATATTTAAGATGTAGACAGAGACAATTTGTCAGTTGGACATTCGGCTCGTGTATTGAGAGGTGATGTTTGAGGAAAAAAAAACAACCAAACACCAGTCTTCTTGAATAAAAGAAATGCTTTCATTCTGTTTAAAACTTTGTGCAAGTAGACAAGAATTGCAGAATTTAGAAGGACACACAACATTTATGAATGCATCCATGAGATGAGAGCCTTACCCATTATTAAATGTCATAGTACCCCAGCATTGTGGACGGACTACCTTCAGGCATTAAAAAGCACCTCCATATTCCCATCACTACTGTAGATCATTGTTTATTTAGCCACACTATTGTGATATTGTCAATGCAATACTTTATACCCGGGTATACTTCATAGAACTATAGTAATTCAATCCAGGAAATACTGGATCTGATTTTGCATTTGAGTGTACAATGTTTTTTCGGGTCCTTGACATCATCTCTTCATGAGTATAATACATTTTGTGTTGTATTTGACAAAATTGGGTATTTCGGTTGGTACCATCATGTAAACCAAGGTATGTTTGATAGTATTTTGGACTGTAAACTACTGTATAATATGAGAGTAACATGATATATTATGTAGTAACCTTGAGTATACTGTTGTATGTGTTATTGCACTATAGTGGCTTTTTCTTTCATGCTGTCTGTGTACTTTGGACAGTACCATAGTATTTCCCATAGTAGATCTAATAATACTGTGGCATTTTAGTTAGTACAATAAGTACTATAATAGGTCAGTACTCCAATATGCACAATAGTAGAACTGATAATACCAAATATAAGGTCTGACAGTTTCACAGTATTTTAGTCTGTACCAAATTATAGCACCGTATTATAAAAAATGGTTTATCTCCAAGTACCATCATATTTTTGGTTGGTACTATGGTATTTCACATCATAGATCTCATAACAGCATTGTATATTGGCAAACACCATATACTGTATTTCACTGCAATAGATCTGACTGTACCATGGTATTTTAGTAAGTAAAGAACAATATATTCCATAGTAGATCTGATAAATACCATGAGATTTTGTTGAGTGCCTTGTTTTTATCACAGTAGAACTGACAGTACTGTGGTATATTGTTTAGTATTATAATAAGTACTAAACCCAGAACTGTCTCTACCATAGTAATTTTCGCCAGTATCATTTATACAACAATACATCAGTTCCATGTTATTTTAGTCTCTAGCATACTATAGTTAAGCTACTAGAGTATTTTTATTCAGTATCATATTATTTTCCTTACGGTGGTATTTTGTTGAACACCATGTATTTCATCAGAGGCGATCTGTTACTTCCATGGTAATTTGGTCAGTACTATATTATAAACAAAAGTATATGACACCACAGTATTTTGGATTCGTACTACAGTATGAGAAGTTGTACTTCGGACAGTACTATTGTATTTTAGTCAATAAAATATTGTATACTTGCATACATTTCACAGAATGATTGTATTTTGTAAAGTACAATATTTTATTTTAATACATATGCTATTCATTAATCTATTCATTCATCTTCATCTGAAAATGTTGCAGTCTTTGAAAATGCTGTACAAAATCTTGTCTTTTCTACCAAGTTATTACTTTTGAATCAGATTGAAATTGATGTTATGCAACTTGAAGTTCTGCCTGGTTTGATCATGACCTGATTCTACAGTCACTCAGCTGATGTTCAGCTGTCAGCCACACAAACCTGATGTGCAGGAACCTGTCAGTCAGCGAGCGGATAGAGCGGCTGGATTGACTTTCTTGTGTTTGCCTCTTTGCCAAATACTGTCAGCCTGCTCCGAGTATCTCAGCATGACTGAGCGAATTTCTGTTTGCGCTCAAATGTGTTTTGTGTATTTATTTATGTGACGCGGGTGTGCAGACCCCTGGAAGAGGCCGCTGCGTCTCACCACAGGGACCGTCTCTCTCCTCGGCAGAGACGAGATGTGTGAAATGTGAGATGTCTCGCAGAGTGATCCTTACGTGCTGCGCGCATGAGGGATGCAAATCAAATCCAATATCTGAAATTCTATTGGAACCAATGTTGCATGGAGGAAGAGACAGTCAGCCCCGGCAAATGGGAGACATTTTTTTTTCCTTTTATCTTATCAGTTTGATCCACACCATGCTGGATGCAGGACTTCTTGTTCTGGTTGTTCCTTTTGGTGTAAATCATCACAGGTGAGGTTTAACATGCAGATCGTATGCGATGTTCACTGATAAATGGCGACTGAAAAGAACAGAACTTCAATGATTTCTGTCTCAAGTATTCAAATATCAATTCAAGTATCACCCCTTAGATGTGTCAACAGATTCTTAGACTTGGTTTTAGACTAGTTTCGAACAATGTTAGTCATATTCTAGATTTTTTTCAGTAAATGTCTTTGTTTTTTTCTTTTAGACTCACTCCAAACTAGTTATGGACTAGTTTACCAGTAGTGTCAGATTTAGTATTTCAGTTTGGAACATGGTTTAGGATTAGTTGTTGCTTAGATTTATCTTTTAACTAGTTTTACACTCGTTTTATATCATTTGTGCAGTTTTGACTGACTGTTAAATAATTTTGAACATACAGTAATTTGGGATTATAAACATATTTTGTTCTAGAATCAATTTAAGTTGTTATAGACTTGGTTTAGGCAACTGATAGACTTTATTTTTGAACTAATGTTGGACTTCCTTTTGTAATACTGGACTTATACTTTGAGTGAATATAGTTCTTGACTAGTATTCTCTGGAACTCAGACCTTTTTTTGACTCAGTTTTAAATTGTGTTAATTTTATAATAGGTTTTAATTGATTTGTGAGAAATTTTGAACTTGGTCATGTGTATTTAAATATATTTTCTAATTTATTTGTATATATTCATGTTGAATTATACATTATGTTATGTTTTACTTATATAGTTGCTTTAGGCTGTATTTGAACAACATTTCGACTTGTTTTTGTAATAGTAGCAAAGAAGCTTGAACCAGTTTCACACCAATTTCCACACATGTTGGACAGTCTAACGTTTTCACAATGATAATATTTCACTGGTAAAGACTCCAAATAGTGCTTATGTACTTATATTTATATTGGTAGTTTTAGCCATCGCAAGATAAATTGATTGATTGTATTTACAGAATAATTCATACCTAAGAGTCTTGAGATCTTTAGAGAATAGAAAAGACTATAAGAAAAGTTAGCAAAAGCCAGATATTTATATAGCTCAGCACACATAAGTCTTTTTACACTTTTGTACTTGATCTTATTATTGTATCATTGTTTTTGGTTTCTATGCCATTTACATCACTCTGAGTTTTTTTTTTTTTTGGAATAAATTAAATATTTGTTCTGATTAATTTTGTTTAATACTGGAGAAAGATAAAAAACCTTCACCCCCATGATTAAATATTTGCCCACACAGATTGAGCATTCATTTTACATGTTCTACACATTTCCCACATTGCCGGCATCATGAGCCCATCCTCAAATCTATTCCTCTTGCAAACAGCAAATAAAGCACTTAAGATTGTGATTGCCAATTAATGATACACCCAGGCACGTGCGCACACACACACACACACACACACACACACACGCACACGCACACGCACACACACACACATACACGGTACCTCCCAATGTTTTCCACCCTGGCTGGAGCAGATGTTGACCTTTGCCTGCTCTCACCGCGGGGAGGGGAAATGAGTCTCCATTAGGACGCTCCATCAATTCACAGATTGCGTGTGAATATTAGATGGAAATATTTCACCATGGCAAATCATCTCCGTACAGTCGGCTGAATTTCACACCCAGTCTTCGTCAAATCGTGTGTATTTGGACACCGTGAGCTGATTTATAGGAAAAGATTGTCTCTGAATTTCACAAATTTATTACCCATCAGTGGTCAATATATTATTTTTTAATTATTTAAACTTTAGTATTTGACCACATTTCTTGTAGGTTATATAATTATAATGTGCATTGCCAATGATGAGACATAGCATGAGAACACAAAATAAAATAATGAGTAAAATTAAAAGAATTAAATGTGTTGACCTGGCTTTTTGGAAAAAAGGAAATATTAATATTGAAATTTCTAAATGAATGAAAGAACTGTGATGAAAGACCAGAACACATATTTTAATCAAATACATTACAACAGAAATGTATTCAAATATAATTTATGATATAATAACCACTGAAAACATATTTTTAATCAAATATATTATAAATTGATACATTTCTGAAGTAAAATTATGTCTTGTTTGATTAAACTGTATATAATACATTTAATTGAGTCCATTGTTCATTTATCAGTGATGGTAAAGTAATTGATCACTAAATAAACTTTTTCGAAAAAAATGTATTCTGAAGATATTAAAACCTGACTTGTGCATTATAAGTGAGTCCCGCCGTGAGAGGGGACTAAGGAGGTTTGGTTCATCTGGACTTGGTGGGTCCTCTTCCCCACCCCCCGAGGCTTTACTCACCTCCTCACCACGGTGTACAGGACCTCTAGGTGGCCAGAGGTCATTACCCCCTTCTCGACGACCTCGGCTGTGGTGGCTCACACCTTCATATCCACCTGGGTTGCTCATTTCCACACGCCGTTGGACATCACTTCGGACAGTTCACCTCCAAGCTTTGGACAGGGGGGTGGGAGTTAAAGTACATTCAGCCACAGCGCTCAACTCGACTCGCCAATGCACTGCGCAATATCTCAGATCAGGTCTCAGCGTTGCTTTCCAGAATTTTGTTAAAAGAAAAACATATTTTTACAATTTGTTTGGTGATATGACGGGCTGGATTGGAGCCTCTTGTTGGCCTGTTTTGGCCCACGGGTCTTATATTTGACACTCCTGCGCTCCATGTTATAAAAATGTCACAGAAAATGTCACTATACACCAGAAAACATTGTCGGGTCCAAGTTTCCAAAGCCTGCGACTTCCAGTTACGCCGCTTCTGGCTCTGAGACGGATTTTCACCCGGATACCGTCAACCGGTCAGCTCTCATCCAA
>OMNM01044025.1:0-21261 GCA_900302745.1 Parablennius parvicornis
AACCCTTGCTGAAGTCAGACCAGCTCTCTGACCTCCAGAGGTTCTCAACACTTGGGGGCATGTCTCTTCTGAAAGGGTCCAGAGCCTTATGAAGGCTTCAGGAACAACCTGAGGGGTTGAAGCGATGCCTTTCTACTAGCACAGTTACTTATTTTTAACATTTGAGAAGAAAGAAATATATTGAGGGTAAAACTTAATCACTTAATTGATCCACTCTTACTCAATGTGTTGTGTGCATGAGTGCTGGAGGATGACTTTTGTTTATAGCCACTGCTTTACATTCCATTGTAAATATGTATTTACAGTCCTCAAACATGGTGAAGTCTGTACTTTAAAAGGTGAACAAATCAAAAGATGTTGCTCATCCTACTTTAGTGTGACTATAATTGTCTCAGTGTGCACCTTAAGTTAGCTTTTTACTGTTTATGTGGCAGTTTTATCAGTAAATTTTCATGAAAACAGTTTTACCTGATCATTTCTCTATTGGGAAGTGATTGAATATGTGATGTGTTTTCACTGAGTTTCCCCTCTCTGCTTCACTCTGTACTGTTTTCATGTTGTCCACTGAAGAGTTTTCATTGTGTGAGTCGGTCTTTGTGTGTTTGAATCCCCTGAATCCCGCTGTGAGCGCTGTCTGGATTCAGGCACTTCCTGTGTGTATAAAGCAGTCGGCAGATGTTGGCACTGCCACTGCCACTGGACCTGCTGGGAAACTGACTGCTATTACTAAATGTTTCCTTTTGCCATCTCTTCTCTGCTCTGTTGGTGAGTTCGCTTCCACTCCCGGCCTCAGTATTAACAAGGCTTGCACATTCATTCATACCACAGAAGCAATGAGTTCTGCATCCTCAGTTTCTTAATTTAATGAGATCTGCAGTTGGAAAAGTTTTTTTTTGGTCAGATTTTCACTGCGAATGAAGCCAAGATGGTGTGTGCTTCCTGCTGCATGCCCATCTTTTCTCTGGGGTGAGAATGAGTTTAATGATTTTACATGGCCTCGCCAGGCCGGCGGTCCTCATGGGAGGAGTTGTGGTCCAGGGCTTCTGTCCTAGGCCGACCCACCGCTCCACTTCCAGCTGGCTGCACTCCGAATTTTGGGTTGCAAGATGGAAAGATGGCAGAACAAACAGTCGAGTCGACATGTTTCTCCTCCTCATCTTGCGTGGCCGACGAGTGCATTGACGTAGCATCTGGCTCAGGGATGTCCTTCAGCCAGACCACAGACACAAATTGACAACATGTGTCCTGGTTCACAAAGCAGACAAGCTACCTTCACTCAGAGACACTCAGCAGGGTGTGTGTGTGGATTAAAGACAGACGACACACGCAGCTGTGATCATATCTGGAAATGAAGAAACCATAAAAGTGTCAGTCTTTCAAATGAAACTTCAGTTTGTGCTTCAGGTCCCGTCAGTGAGGCATTGATGTGCCGGGAAAGCTGGCTCTGTTTTAAAGGAGAAGTCATGAGTTTGGTGCTGTCTGAAGCCTCCTGGGCTGGTTTCCAGTCCTCATCACCAGTTTTCCCAGGAAGCAGCTCTATCGCTCCACATGATGCTACACAACAGCATGTGGGTTTGCTGTTTGAAGGACGTGATAATGGACCGGATTGTCTCTGTGTTTTGCTCTAATGATGTGTTTAGTGCGCTCGAACGTGCATAAAGGCTGTGGTGTTCAGCTCTCTGTGCTAACATCACAGCTTCAGGTCCATGTGTAGCTCAGCTGTGAGGAGGACGGTTACACCGCTACAATCTGGATGCAAGATTGTAAACCTGGCTGCCACCATGTCTGTTTGACCTACATGAATGTGCTGTAAGCTGTGCCATGGGGCGTGTTACTGGCTGGTGGCCGTACCTTCTGTGACATTTTGGCTGCAGCGGCTTCATTCAATGAGGCTTATCTTCAGCCTCAGTTGCACACGTTTATTTTACTTGATGACATATACCCTTGATCTTGATATTCAGGGTCACTGAGTCGAGTATCTGAAGCAGAAACTTTGGCCCTACTTTGGTGGACAGTGAGTCTGTTAAAGAAAGATGGTGACACAGTGAGTGTTTGCCAAAAGCATCAAGGCTTCACTGGGTCAAAACATGGGAGAGTTTTCATCAGAAACAATCAACTTCATGTCTATTTCGAGAACAACAAACCAAATTCAGCCCACCAGAGACTCCAGTCTGGAGTACAAGATAATCCAAGGTTTAAAACTAGAAGAGAAAAATATACTTTAATGTTCCAGTAGGAGTAATAGTGTTTTCTAATTATTAAAGACAGGGTTTCAGTTGGCATCGCAGACACAACACAACTCTGAGAGCTGAGCTGAGAGATACTGCTGTGAAAATTAACTGCAGAGTTGGTCAGGAATTACGATCAGACTCACCAAATGAAACACAAAGGCCAGTCTGTTTTGTATTTCTGAATGAAACAAGTCATAGCCAAAATATATGGGACATGACATCCATCTGTGAATACAGCCTCGCTTTGAAATCACAATTGATTTTCATTAGCGAGGTGTGTGAAAGGATATTAAATGTGAATTAGTTCTTCTTCAGACGTTTTGCTAATCTGAACCAGTTGAGATCACACAGCCTGATTCTCACAGGAGTCAGACAGAAAGTTAAAGAAGTGCGACAATGTGGAAATTATACAATGAAAGAAAAAGAAAACATGAGGCCTGAAAGCTTCTCTCAGGAGAAAGTGAAGCTGTTCAGTCAGTGGTGCACACAGAGATAACACAAATCATCCAAGAGAGTTAATTCTTGGTGGGCTGAGAGTGAGCAAGGTGCTTGTACCAGTCACCGACGTCACATGATCAGAGCAGTTTTTTACCATCACCACATCGGAATGTGTCCGTCCTCTCAATCCGAGAGCTGAGCCGCTCCCTCTTTCACTCAGTTTGACGTGACAACGTCTCCTTCTAAAAATAGCTTCAGGTGGATTCGGCCACACCTCGACCTCTGAGATTCAGATCTGTGTACGTAGTTAATCATTAATGTCTGAGGTCTGTGCAGTGTTTGCACAGCAACCGCTCCACTGCATTATACCTGGAGGTTAGGACAGATTGGACAGTCCTGCTGGGTCAATTATGTGAGCGGACATCGTCACAAGTTTTCAGTCCATTGGTACTTACACATTCCACCCAAACACTATGAGATAAGAAGACTGGTGACATGCCTCGGACAGAAATGTAGAAAGATGTGATAAACACAGTTAAACAAGTGAAATAATTAAAACTAACAAGTCTTTAACCCGAGATTCCTTTTTCACCCATCTCTTCACAATTTTTCTATCATTTCATCTCTGGATTATTGTAGTTTTTATTCTTTTTAACCATTATTTCAACAGGGTGTTGCTGTCAGGTTAAGACTGGTTCTCAAAGTGTGGGGCACCAGAAAACTTGAGCAGGACCTTAGTCCACCTCAACACAGCAATGTTTTCAAGTAAAAACACAAAACCTTTGTTGCATCTTGTGCGTCCGTTTTCAGGACAATGGTGCTCAGAGCTACTGAAAATGAACACTGTGACTCCAACTCTGTGTATGTAGATGGCAGAATCACTGTAGTAACTAGTGGTTGTGCACATGCTCAGTCGATGGAAAATAATAACAATGTTTCCTCCGTCGTGTCATGACTCCCAGTCCATATTCTCCTGGATTTGGTAGTTATATTTTGACAGTCACTGTAGTAACAATCCAACTTAGTGGTCTGTACATTAGACTGTCCATGTTCTCCCGTTGTTATTATTTAGAGCCTATTGTTCTCTGTTGCATGTGTGTGTGGTTTCATTGCAAAAACAAATAGCATTGACTAGTGGCCCAACATGAAACTACATCGTTTTCTGTGTTTTTGTTGTTTTCAGATCATTGCAGTGTAAATGCGAAACTTTTCTGAAACAAAATTGTAAAATCTATGCTTTTTCCTTTTGAAGCATTGTCATGGAAACATGGTCTAAGTAATAGGAGAACTCTGAGGGTCGGAGGAACTCACATGGTGGCTTCCAGATTCATGCAGTCTGAGCTCTAATGTGATTTTTTTTAATTGTTTTTTTAATTGATTAACTCCATTTCATCCTGTGTACTTCTCTTTGCTATCCAAGTGAATGAAAAGTATCTGTTGCGGATAAAGGCAAAATGTAGTGAACAAGGCCTGGTGAAATGTTGCTTACGCACGAAACCACGCAAACTTTGTAATATAAGAAATAAACATTGTGAGAGATAGTGTGCACGGGTACGCCAACTTTGGACCTTGTGCATGCACAGCTTGGAGACGGGGGAATCTGGTGGCGCAGATGGTGAGGTGATGAACTGAAGTCAGATTCATCCTTTACTTTAATGTCATCACATGTCAGACTTATAGAGCCACGTGTTATAGATGTTTCTTTAATGAGCCATTACTGCTGAATCAGCAGCACTATGTTTATATGTTAACTTTCATCCTGAAATGGAAAAGCATTGATTGATTAATAATTGTGACAAGGTGTGTAACAATCAGTTTAATTGTTGAGTAAGCAAATACTGGTAAATAATGAGCGTAATGCTGCACTGTGGATGCGCTGGCACTGCCATGCGCTTGGAACACACTATTGCTGGAGGAGAAAACCTCCTCGCCACCCACCGCTTCCAACTCTTGAGTGACTGAGAACACAAGACAAAGTCACCGAGCCTTTTCACAAGTCCCTGTTCAAATATTTAAATCATACATTTAATAAACACATGGAACTGGACTATATCGGTCTTGTCTCCAGCAGGTCTGTGTCTCCTTCTCACACTAATTACAGAAGTGACAAAGTGCTGCTGACCACTTTTTTCTTATATTAGTGAAGCAACTATACCAGATGATCATTTTCCTGGCCTCCACCTCTTCAATAACTATTTCACTCCACATGATTTTCCTTTTCCTCGTCTTTCCTGCCAGGATTTAATGTCAAATGCCATTGATCAGAAGGCTGATCCAGATGCAAAAATGTTCATGATGTACTTTGTTATGACCATTTATGGTAGAAAGTTGGCATGTTGAGGGTGAAATATCAACTGTGCACCCTTCCTAGTGGACTGTGATATAGAAAGGAAACTCCATGCAGGTGTTTGTATGCACGGTTTTACAAATCAGAATATTTTTTTGGCACACATCATTTTCAGATTTTTCGGTGCACAAACACTTTTAGCAGTGATGTTTTTTCAATGTGGCTCATGATCATCAGAACATGATAGACATTTCACACACTGTAGTTCATGTGCCAATCCACTAGTTGGTCCAGTGTTTTTGTAACATAATCAAAAAGCCACAAAGCATTACAATGTCAACATCCAAACTCCTTTTAGCAGTCCTCCTTTCTGATACAGGCCTACTTAGTATCTGGAGCATAGGATATATTCTGGATTTCATTTTCCTATTTGTAGGAGACATATTTGTTGGGAAGGTAAAGCAGGCTGCTACTTAATATGCATAATAAAAGCTAAAACCACAGGCCAGTCACCAAGAGAGAAAACGCACCAAAACATGAAACAGGCACCAAGTCTTTTTTCCCAGTTGGAAGTACTCGGTTTGACACAGGAGTCAGAACTTTCCCATGTCCCAGATACTCTTTAATGCATCAAAACTATCAACTTTGCCAGAGGAAACCCACAACTAGTCAGCTCAATGGTTTAAGATCCATCTCCAAACCAGGCAGTATGTTGGCTGTGTCAAAAAAAAAAAAAAGGAAAAAAAAAAGTGACATATAATCAACCACATGAAACAACATTAACAAACACAGTTCATCAGAAATATCTCATCACTGCAGTTAACATACTGGACACTTCTCCATCTCTTTGCCCCATACTCCAAACTTAAGCTCTGACAGATGGTGACACCTTACCCTGCTCTCCATCCTGTGACAAAACAACGATAACAGTCCAGCTGAGCAACCATAAACGTGAAGGTGACACCTACAGGAGGTTTTTCTCAGAGGCTGATTGAGAGGTCATAACACTGACATTGTGGCTGTCACAATATCACAAGTCCCTGGTCCTGCTGTCAGACCCATGTGTTTGGTGTTGACCAACAAGTCCATCAAACTCAGCCAATCGTGTTAATACAAGGCTCAAGAGGAGAAAAGATCAGTAGGGCTTTAAACATCCATCCATTCTATCTAATGAGCAGGGACATTTTCAAAACCTCTCAAAACAAATCAATGTTTAATTTTTATGGGTTTCTATGCAGATTTCACAGATTCGAAGGTGGAAAAAAAGAAACACCAGACGTGGCACTCAAGCAACTAAACTTATTGATATATGATTTCAGTTATGTTTCCAGATGCAATCCTGAAAAGCTACTAGCCTGATCTTCTGATGAACATGTACACATAAATGAGCTGGAGAAGGAAGGAAAGCTAGCAGATCGTTAAAAGTCCTCGGTCTTTAGAATCTTTTATTTTAGTGTTATCTGTAATTAAAATACTTGTGGAGACCCATACTCTATTTTAATATATCTGAATAGCTGGATTCTGTCAGCATAGTTGTGCAATTTGTTGTAATCTATACACTCAGCAATCCTTTGCCCAAAAAAACCCCAAAACAAATAAACACCTTTTTTTGTGGCTCTATGAAGTTTCCATCTTTTACCCAGTTTCTGCTCCAAGAATCAGCATGTCAAGTATTGGTTGATCTGGATCAGGACGAGGCAACGGGAGAACTTCAGGCTGGTGTTTGATAAAACTAGACTGCAGCATTTATCAGAGAGCCCTCATTGCATCTGCAAACTGAATCCCAAGCTTCATTTAATAATAGGCAACAGGGATAGTCTGTGACATGGACATCTGAGAGAAGATCCTTCCCTCATCCTGTCAGAAATTAGGAACCATTGGCAGCCTCACACATGTCTGCATTACAATGTGGCTTTTGACTCTTTGTTGAGCCAATCTCCTGAGTCATGAGTTGCCATGAGACTGGAGAATATCCAAAACTACACAAAGTAAGAAAATATGTGAGAATATTTCTTTCAACAGTGATTCTGTAATAAATGTTATACCACTGGGATTCTCATTTTAAATGGTGGTTTTAAAAGGAGCATGCATTTGTGGGATGAGCAGCAGATCTGGAGGTGGGTTTAAAATTTGACTATTCTCTACTCTTGACTCTTGATTGGTGGAGTGTAGATTTGATGATTTAAGTCTGAAGGGACAAAAAACCATGAGCAATTTAATTGTGTATTAATAAAACAAAAGCTGGAGTTTGTGTGGAAGAAGGTGATGTGGCCACAAGTTTTCTCGCATCCTGCATCCTGGTTCTGTTGGGCAAGTGTTCAATTTGGTTGAAGCATGAGAGGCCAATCCATCCTGAACTCTGGAGGTGATCTTCAATAGACCATCTTTGGTTCCAGATTGTGGAGATGTGAGACTGAAGTGGTTGCAGAATTTATACTTGATCCATCTGCTGCATTAAGATTCTATCCAGTGATGACCACCCTTGTATTGTTCAGTGAGAAAACCAGTACATTGCCTCCCAACAGAAGTCTGTCCGTTCATCAATCAACAAAGCGATCTGTTCGTCTTCTAACACACTTTGACCCTACAATCCAAGTGTTGTAGGCTGAATCTGGTGTAACTTTGAGACAGATCCTCTCTGTGAAACACTCCAGCTCGCTTGGGTTTCTTGTGTACAATAAATGTCATTAATAGTATTATTTACAAAGTCTATATTTACTCAGATTTACCAATGTACTGGTTGTCTTTGTGAACTAAATCATAGTGATTGCATCCTAAAATAATCCCCTAAAGGCAGTAATGCAGCTCTGTGCAGTATGAGCAGTTCAGCTAATGGAGCCGTCGTCCTGCACCGCTCAGGAAAGCCGCATACATAATTGAGGTATATAAATGTGTTTGCGTGTGGGAGGGTGGGATTGCGTAACAGCAGCAGGGATTCAGATTTCTAAGTGGTATGTCATGTTGCCGGATAATTAAAGACATACAAACTGTGAAGGCTGGAGAAGTAGTTCTACCAGGCATTAAAATGGGGGGGATAGCAGAGAGAGAGAGAGAGAGAGCGAAAGAGAGAGAGAGACTGGAAGCTGTGGTTGCACCATCTTCAAGGTGCATCCAGATGCACAGGCTTCAAAAACAAACCACTACAAAGAGAAAGCATGCAAATCCTGTAATTGGAAAGAGGCAATCTATAATCACTTGATTATTTTCTGTGCCTTCCACCATTTTCACAATGTTCTGTTTTAGTAAATTATTTTTCCCATTCAGATTACGCTAAAAAAAGGATCAGGAGTGAGGAGGCTCGGAGCTGCCTAAGGAGGCGCACACACGCCCACTCCTGCACCGGAGGTTCAGTCTTTGTCTTGGGGTTGTGATGCAGCCAATCATCTACAATCAGCTGGTCCTTTTACACTAACAGAGTAATTGTAGGGGTGCATGTTACTAATAACAGGGTCTAAAAGCAACACAAACCCCAGCTTAAGTATCTTGAGAGAAACAGCAGTACACAAGGTAAACTGCACCACAAATTCCTGACTGGACCCAGATCAGCTTTCTGCACCAACATTTAAACAGTCAGGACGACACACACAAAGCTGATTACAATCTGACGTGAGCTAACAGAATATGGCTTTAGACCCAAACAATGGTTTCTCCTGGAGTAATTGTTCTTTTATTCATGTGTAGCCCTCCTGTAGGATGGATGGAAAGTGTGTGTGTGCACACTATATTTTATAAACAATCTCAGAGTGAAGATAGTAATACGTTTCCAATCAGCGGCTCAGAGAAAAGCTCACTAGCAAACATGTTTGTATGAGTGTTACCAAACATCTGAGGGTTTCAAACATGTTCTGTTAGATTTCTGTAGAATTTATTTAAAGTTGAGCATACACAAACACATTGAATAAATGTATATTGGTGGTGCTGCTGAGAACTGAACTATTAAACTGATTAGAATCAGTTGAAGTAATGAATACAAAAACCATGCTCATGTGCATAAAACATGGATTTAACAGCACTGATTTTGAGTGAAGTGTGTAGAAAGCCATGAATATTTTTTGTAATAATTGAATAATGATACATGAAACACATTAAAAGAAGTGATTTGTGGGACAACTTGACTGAATGAGAGACTCAGGCTCAACGACATGAGATATGTTACTTCTATACTTAACCCCATCTCTCTTAAAAGGAGTATAGGGAATTCACATAAATACACCTCTCCGAACCACCTTCAACTAATCTAACCATCTCTTGCCAGTCTGACCCAGTCTGACACAGTTCCTGTTCTGCTGATGGTTTCCAGCTAAGTTTTCTCTTGCCCTGCAGGCTTGTCTTGTCACAGTCCTGGGGTTTCCTTCTCAGCACCATGGAGTATGGCAGCTTTGACATTGCTATTAAGGGGGTTTGCGTGATGTCATCATCTTATAATAAAAGTTGTTATGTCTTTAAAACTTCAGAATCACTTTATTAATCCCTGGGGAAATTCTTAAGCAAAGCAGCACAAACAGCAAGGTTTCTAGCACTAACGCAGCACAAACCATTGGGACTATTTTCAGGGAGTTTAGCGGGGAGCAGGACGCAGCTCCACGGAGGTGTGAATCTCCTGCTGACAGCATAGAGGAGCGAACTCAGTGCTGTTCTCCTCGTCGAGCTGGCGTTTTAAAACTTTGATGTCTGGCTGCAGTGTGGCGCCTCGCAGTACAACGGCTTTGCAAACATTGCAGGTTGTGTTGCTTCGCTGTGTTTTCAGTGTAAAATACGTCCAAACAGTCGACATGTTGTCATGAAAAGTTTGATATCCACATGCTGCTATGCTAGCCTGCTCGCTGGCTGCAAACTATGGAATGGATTTCCAGACATGTTACTCTGCGTCTCACTGAGACCTGCCGCTTTTCAGAAAATCCAGTCCACATTTTGCAGCCAGCGAGCAGAGCAGCCAGCCTGTAATTCATGGTTGGAAATTTCCAATCCATGAATTACATTGGTATTGGAATCCGCTACCGATACTGGATCAGATCGGCCCCATCCCGATTTCAGCAGTGGATTTATGCTGTCTGCAGCTGTCTGATAGTCCTCCAACTTCAATCCAAGCAGCGAAGGAAATGAAATAGTTTCACATCTACTTGTTGCACCCTGCAGAGGACATCAGACACGTCTGTCCTATGAACACAGAATTTCTCAGGTGCAAAATGATATCATATGATACACCAGGGCTCAGTAGTTTAGTGGTTTTATGCAATCACATTTCAACATATTGTCAGACAATAATACAAATGATGCAATAAAAGGAGACACTGACAGATTGACGGAGCAAGAACTTGAAGGTAAATGAAAGTTGAAGGGTGCAGTCACTTCAGTCATCTAACCTCATGAGATTGGAGCCAATTCTCTCCACTCAGGACATATTCTGGAAGAAATTAAAATCTGTGTAGAAACCTCTCGCTTTATACTTTCACTCACACTTTATGTGGCTTGTCTTTAAGATCGTGTCACTGAAATGTGAGTTTTGCCTATATCAGACTGATGTATGTAGAAGAGGAGAGGAGAGGAGAGGAGAGGAGATGAGAGGAGAGGGGGAGTGTAGGGAGATGAGCGCTGTTTGGGTTATTCATAGCCTCTCCATCAGATTTGTTAAGGGGATTGAAAGCAATTTAAAAGCCTCTGCTGACTGTTTGACTGGAGCAGCATTATGTCTCTCTATTCTATTATGTTGAGCCGCAGTGTGGGGATAAAGACCAGGCTTCCTATTAGCCTCTGTCTAAACAGATAGGCCCATGCTAGGCAGGTCTAAGCCTGAGCAGAAGGAGAACTCCGACATTCAGCAGTCAGGACCGTCTCCTGTCTTTGTCTCTCTATCCTTCGATCAGTTCTCTCAGCTCACATACGCTCCTCCTTATCTGCCTTACTCTATAGCGGGGACAGTAGCATCATGGCTGTGGATCACACAGTGTTATGACTCCCAAGAGTAGTGAACTGAGAACATCCACTGAGCTGTAACTCAGGATAAATGGACGAGGGCATTAAAAAGACAAACAGTGGGACCTAAAGGACACAGCCACAGATGCTATGAGCTAAAATGAAGAGTCCTCAAATCAACATGGGTCCTGATGTAATACAGGCCCTGTTTACACGACAAGGTGAAATCGAAAAGCTTCTGTTGCGATTTGGGGAACCGTTTACAAGACAGCAGTGCTCCGAGTAACTGAAAATGCAAGTTCTTGAAAATGGCACCCAGGTGGAATTTTCTGAAAATGTTTCAACCCCATTATCATGTAGACGGGAAAAAATGAGACTTTCTGGAAACACTTGGGCTCCGTCTCCTTGTAGACCGCAGAAACACTGCTACTGGTCATGAACACCATGGCTGTAGGAAATGTACAGAAGGTTCATCTGCACGTGTGAGAAGATTGACAATAACAACAACAGCGGGCACCAGAGTGCTTTATGTTCATCTTTTCAATTTAACAACACTCCTTCAAACACTCGCCTTTTAAAAATGTTTATCGTGTATTGTTCTCTGGACCCTGGTGCTGGCTAGCAACAATGGTGGCAACAATGTTTTCCTCCATCGTGTCATGACTCCCAGTCCACATACTCCTGGGACTTGGTAGTTTTATTTTTAGAGCCAACGTAATAATTCAACTTGGTTACTAATAATAATAATAATGATAATAATAGTTTTTGTTAATACATTTTAAATTTGAACAATGTCAAAGTGTTATATAAAAAAATACATTTTAAAATGGTAAAGAGTCTTAAAGTGAACAAATCAAATGTAAAACCATAAAAGACATTCAAGGAAATGCTTTCTTTAAAAAGGACATTTTTGAAGATTTTTTGTTTTTTAGGCATTCATGGCCTGTGGGGTGATCAGGGACGGCTATCCACAGTCTTATGTGCAGCTGAGGAGACGGCCCGATCACCCATTGTGCAAAGGTTGGTTCTAGGGACGTGGAGAAAGATTTGAAGACAGAACGGAGGGTACGGGCAGAGTTCTGGGGGGTGAGGAGGTCCTGAAGGTAATGGGGGAGCATGGCCGTGTATGCACTGGTGGGTGAGGGGGGAGAACTTGTACTCCATACTGAGTTAGTTGGCTATATTCCTGAGGTGGTACATCACATCTTACAGAGCTGTTTTATGTGGCTGTCAAAGGTGAGTTGGAGGTCCATTTTAACACCCAGGTTGGTGAGGGATGTGGAGAGGATTATGTTTTGGCCAGAGAAGGTGATGCTGGTGATGGTGGAGGAGCGGAGCTGATGCATTGTACCAATGAAGATGGCTTCAGATTTGAAAGAGTTCTGCTTCAGGAAGTTGTGCTTCATTCAGGCCCCTATCTCCTCCAAGCAGCTGGTCAGGGTGGATGTTGGCAGGGGAGTGGAAGATATGGGTAGTGTGGGGTGAAGGCCGAGTTTGGTTTAGGGGGTCAGAAAAAGAGAACAGTCGTGGGGGGGCGGGGCTTTGTTCAGGGCAGAGGGAACCTCTGGCTGTTGCCAGGTTTCGGTCAGACACAAAGTCCAGTCCTTTCTCACTGACGTGTTCTTCAATCAGGGTGGAAATATTGTTAATGGATAGAGTGAGTGTTGAGTAGTTCGAATTTGACAGATGACTGTGGGGAGAATCTTTGTATCGATCGCAAAAAACCCAGATCCATCCGTCCAGCTCGCTGTATTTCCCATGCTGGATTGCAGAGTTTTCTTGGTGAAGGCAGCTGGGGTAGCAGCGCTCTGATGACGTGTTGGAGGTGCGACGGGTGTCCATAGTGATGGAATGTTTGTAGCAGAGCAGCTTGGCTGATTGTGGCGAATGTAATTCTGACTAGAGCCTCTGTGAATGTAGCGAGGGTGACAGAGCAGTAGAAGGTCCTTATGATGGGAATGTTAAGTCTGGGAGGGGTTGCGGGGGTACGTCGGCAGAGCGTGAGCTGGATGAACGGAATGCCATACTGACCATGAATGTATATTGCTCGTCAAACAGCGTTGGCCCTGAGTACTGGAAAATGGTGGAGGGGAGGAGAGCTGCCTGTTCAGGTGGGATCTAAAGAGCCTTCTGGGTGGGACAAAGGTTGCTGGAGGTTGACTGTAGAAAGATAGGTCTCCCGCTACCTCAAATGGTTGGAAAAAAATGTAGGTGAGTATGTTGATACAAGTCCTGAAAACGTGGAGACTAGGCTCATAGAAATAGCAAAATAATGTACAATGGCACAGGAAGGCTATTAGAGATTATCAAAACCGTGGGTGAAGAAGTGGCAAACAGACAGCACCAGCGGCCTCTCTTAGGTGTTGTAGCATATTTTTCTCTGTTTTTGTAATGAAATCACACACACATGCAGCAAACAGCACCAACTCATGACCTCACATGGTAACTACACAGTCTTCAGTGTTTGTGCCATTTCCATGAAATCGGACATTGTGTTTAGAATGTTGGTGTGTATGTGTTTTCACGTGTAAACGGGGCCTAAGGCTACTGAAAAACCAAGAGTCTTCAAGGTTTTTCTCAGAATTATGAGCAAAAATAAGATAAGAATGACATGTATTTTTCGAACTTGAGCCAAACCAACAGAATTATAAAAACCCTCTGAAAAAGAGCCACATTCATTGAATCCCCTTGAATATTTGGATGGATCTCACGAAAGTTGTAGTGAAAATGCTTTAAAGGAAATTAAATGAGCTGAGCAGTGAGGGAGGAAGCAGATGAGTCTGTACAACACTGTGACATTAAAGTCGGCAGCAAGTGTGTACAAACACTCGCCTTCATTACACATAATAAGCCGTCCCTGCTCTTCCTCCATGTGTCCTTTACAAGGAGATGACCACAAAGTGAGCAGCTTCATTCTGCCAGCCTCAGCTCCCAATTAACAGCTTGTTACTGGAGCTGTTGTCAGGGTCTGGTTAGGTCTGCAGGAACTCACAGCTGAAGCCAGGTCACTGCAGCATACACACCCATCAGCCACACGAATATCACCACAGGCAAATGAACACTGAACATCTGTTGGTGAGTGGGAATTAGGTGGCGAGTGAACACTCGGTCCTCAAAATTTATATTAAAAGCAGAAAAATGTCTTGCAACTGTGGAAGGCTTTCCATTAACAACCTCTGAGGAGGCATGGATTGAGAGGAGAGCCACATACTCAGTGGAGGCTCAACTGAAGCAACATGGACATGTCAGAGAAGATTCTTTAGTTCTGATTCATCTGAAACACTGCTCGTTCACACATGGACATTGATTAAGGTCACTGATAGTGCTGTGAAGCCTTGCTACAGTAGCATAATTTACATCAGTTTAATTATGACTTGTTTCAGCAGTCAGCACTGATTGATTTTCATTTAGAAAATTAAAAAAGCAGCATATAAGCATGAGGGTTGATAGTACAGTCCTCTTTCAAAATAAAGGAAAATTATAGTACTTTGTAATTTCAGTAAAGCTTCTTACTTAGAACCAGCATGTTTTCAGGATGAGGTGCTTTCATTCAACAGTTCAGTGAGCGTGAACAGCACAGAGGTGGGTCGTTAAATGACAGAAGTACCAAATGTAATCCACTGAGGATAAATATTTCTTTCTTGCTTGAGAATATAGTTAAAACACAATCTATTCATATATATATACTGTGTAAAGAAACACAGGGCTAACCATTTTTTTTGTAGTCAAAGCTTCTATTTCTACTTTGTCCAATAGAGGACACTGTGTTTCAGTAACATTTTGGGTCATAACACGACTAACATGGACGATAGACAGCTCCAGTGATAATTCACCAGAGATCAGTGATGTTGCAGTGGAAATAACAGCCTTATAAAGGGATGTAGCATTAGCACCACCAAGGTGTGTAAACTATATTCATATTGTTCTTTTCTGTTCTTTATCCCAACAGGAAAAATGCTTGTGTTGTACACTGCCGCTGTAACCCAGAGAGTTCGCATATTGGGATCAAAGTATTCATCCATCCATTTCCTTCACTCCCCTCTACCCAGAGTACAAGACTTTATGCTTGCCTCCATGTGGGAGGACTGCTGACTCTAATGTGCTGTACCATTTGTTAGTTTGTCATATAGTTGCTTAAAGGTCTGTGGACTGCTCGCTGTAATGGATTGCCATGAACACTTATGTGCACTTCGTGACCTCAAAAACACACACAATACAGTTACTTACAAGTACTATATTTATCAAGAGTGCTTTCAGAGGAAAAGTTAAATAACACTCAGCTAAAAAGCTACGTCATAAAGCAGAAGGTCAACTTGGTGAGCACGTTTTTCAATCATGTTCGCAGTGCAGAGATCTGGATCACTTTGTTGAACTTCTTAGGAACAACATGCCACAAGACTTCTATTTTCTCCAGTGAAAAGGAGGAAAAGAGCTTCATTACTGGTTAAGCCTTCATTTTACTCAGTGCTAATAGCTGGCAAAAATCTATTCCAACATGCGTGAAAAAAATAAATTAAATTTCCATTGAATGATGAGGCTGTGTAATCTCCAGGAGGGTTAACTCGGAGCACAATACAGTTACAATCCAAAAACCAAGGACTGCACTGTTGGATTTGTTTTCTACTTCAAAAAGTCAACTTTCACTTATTTAGCCAGGGACAATGGGTAAGAGCCAGTGGTGTAATCCAGAGTATACGTTTGTAAACAGTGAATGACTACTTATTTTCAAGTCAGCAATGTCTACACCCACTTCTGAATTCCCAATGATGCACCGCTCAGCAGCATCTACAAGCAAGACTGGCTATTCTTATACATAGGACGATGAAGCCATGACCTGCCCTACTCTACCACTGATTGATTATTACTCACTGCGTTCACTGATTTGATTGGTTAATGGTGTTATCTCACATGCAGCTTGAGGACTGACGAGCCAATCAGAGGCAGAGTAGATCAGTTCATTAATAAGCAACTATTGGTAAACAAAGACTTATATTGAAATTATTTTACAATAAGCAAATACCATGAAGGTATTTTAAGAAATAGTTGTCTTTCATGCCACTGTTTCTACAAAATGGTGTTTCTCAGATTCTTTAAAAGAAGGAACAAATAATTTATAGCCACTTTCAAGGGAACAATACACCACTGCCAATTGGGTTGTTATGTATACAGGCCCTTTAGAGCAGATATGATACATATATAGGACATATATTCCAATTAGATCTCAATGGAGCGATCAAAATAACAATTCAATACATCACTAAAAGTTCACATTGAATGAACTGTTCACCGAATGTGTGAACAAACAAATGTTTTTGGGGAGTAACATGGGGAAATCCTTAGTCTTTAGGATGCATGCTTTCACAAACACACTCCCAGTATGACCTTTCTGCTAATGCTGTTTGGCTAGCAGTAAGGTAGCAAGAATTGACCTCTCAGCTGAGCATCGGTACTTCAGCACTAATTCCCAAAACATCACCCAAGCTACATCAATGTCAGTGTACAGCACATCTGTTCAAGTTGAAATGACAGGGAAAGAATATGATCGTCTCTCCAGTAAATTAATGAGCAAAAGTGATGTGAGGCTACCAGAGCAGTAACTAAGCCATTAGTTTTGGGTGTACGTTGGTGGGATGGACAAATGTCAAATGTTCTGCCGTAGATGTAAAAAGCGACGTGGGAGAGTGCTGAAGTGACGGTAAAGATGCACTGCCGTGAGGTGTGAGAGAGAAAGGGCCAATCTTCTGTGACTCTCTCGGCCCTCGAGCAGGTTATTTGTCAACCTTTTACTCAGCAAACAAGCTGTGACTCTTACCTCCCTGTCGGCTGTCACAGGGACACAGAAATGCACAGGCACGACACATGGAGATGAGCGGGTCCGTTGTGTATCCCCTCCAGGTTTGCTCAAAAAAGGCCTCCATGGTAACTGATCACACTGCTTTATTTACGGAGACTGAAGGACAAATTTCCAGTTTGTGTGTGTGATAAGCGTTTGAATGAGACCAACAGTAATGAAGATGAGAGAAAGACGGATGTGCAAATGGTGCAGCCCAACACTGGCTTATGTTTGTGTATCTGAGCTTCTGTGTTTGTCACTTTGTATCGATCAGCTGCTTCAGTATTTAACCCTCAGTCTGATCTATGGCATAGCTGCATGGAGGGATGGCCTTTAGCATTCTGAGGGAAATGTAACAGTCGTCAGCAGTGAAACAAATACCTTCCCTCAATCAGACACCGAGGGGTTACCACACTCGTGCTGAGGAGTGGGAATTAAGACGAGGAGACAAGGGCAGTCTGTAAATCAGCAGACATTCAAGGCCATGTATCATTACCTGCTGTAAAAACTACAACTAACGACCCAATATTCTGTTCAAGCATCAGCTGATTCATGCCAAGAATTCTTCATGCATACAAATGCTGCAAATGCCCTAAAAAAGAATTATAGTAACTACAGCAGAGGTGTAAAACATAAAGCCCCAAAACCATCCTGCAAGTGGCTCCATAGTGGCCCAAAAGACCACAAGGAAAATGATAACAATTTCAAAGAAAATGTTTTGGGTTTTTTTTCTGTTTTTTATGCATTTCTTAAGAGTCGTGGACAAGAGTGAGACCTGAGCTGAGATGTCAATTAAGCTGCCATGAAAGCTAGCTACAGCATTGCTATCAAGCTAGCCTCAAAGCCACTCGGTCAGGGGGACTTTTCACTGCATTTTGTATCAGAATGTCTCATTAAAATTGGCTTGAGACTGTGATAATTTTTTGGGGGTGAAAATGTGGACATGTTCATCATGCATACCACAACAAATAAACACTTTAAAAAAGCTTTTTATGTCACTATTTTAACATTACGGCCAACTCACATTTATACTGGACTGTTTGGGAACTTCATGATGATCTATAAACGGATTGGAACTTAATCAGGTGCACGCAGAAAAGTCCAATGTTGGAATGTAAAAATTGAATTGTAATTAAAAGTTATTGTTTTTAAATCGTCTATAATATTAATTTATCAAAGATAAAGTGTTTAAGTCTCAGTCCGATTTTCAACAAATGAGAACTCTACAGGAAGAAAAGTAATTGAAGATACTTTACAGACTTCCGTATGAGCTTGGGAGCAGGTAGTCGGTGCAGACGATCACCGGATCAACAGTTTAGGATATGAACGACATTTCACCAATTCAGTCATTAGCAATCCGGCTCATTTTTTATCTATCATTCTCTCAATTGTGAAGATCCTGTGTAAACTCCTGAAGGAAACCAGGGAGACCTTTGAGGCTTCATGGGAAAAGTACACTTGTAATCCAGTGTCAGCTGAAAGTTCCAGAAGCTGATTTATATTTATATGGAGGTTTAACAAGGCAAACGTTTCCTGTTTCTCATGCAATTGTTGTATGTTGACTGCACGGTGTGTGTTTCACATGCCTTCTTGACAAAAGTTCCACTATTTTACTTGTGTAAATCCCATTGTTTCTTATTAAGACTGAGTCTTGGAGGAAAATGCTAACCAGTGATGAAATACTAACCAGTTCTAACCAGTGATGAAATGATAACCAGTGCTAACCATTGATGAAATGCTAACCAGTGCTAACCAGCGATGAAATTCTAACCAGCGCTAACCAATGATAAAATGCTAACCAGTTCTAACCATTGATGAAATGCTAACCAGTGCTAACTATTGCTGAAATGCTAACCAGTGCTAACCAGTGATGCTGGTAACATGTTAATTAGCAGCACTTACTCTCATGACCACTTATTTCAGTAACAACTAATCTAATGCGTTACTATTTCCAAACCAGTAATCAGATTAAAGTTACTTATCCAAGTCACTGTGCGTTTCTATTGTAACATCCAACAGGACGAGTTTCATGTCTGCAAAGTGGTTTTATTATTAAACAGAAGCAGGCGCTCCTTCATCTTAAACAGACACACTCACACACACAGTTCATGCAGTCCCTGCACGCTCATCTGACCGGCCCCCTTCTCCACTCTCAGCCAATTACAGGCCAACTCGCTCCAATGGTGCGTTCAGGTAACATAAAAGAATCGGAATCAACAAACATGACTAAACAATATCATTGCTACAATAATACAACTGCAGAGACGTTAACTACTTTAGTAATTTACCTCAGTAAAAAGATATATTAGCAGGAAGCCCCCTTTTTTTTTTTTTAATCAATCAATAATCAATCAAAGATTTTATTTGTCCCTGGAGTGGCAATTAAAAGGTCGCATAGAACAGCAGTGCAAATAAATAAATAAATAGTGCAACAACAGCCCACAACTACATCACCGGGTAAATAAATACCAGAAATAGTAAAAATCTGATGATAAAACTGTCAGTCAGATATAAATACAACAAAAAAATGAAGGACAAAGGTTAGATATGTATAAACATGGTGCAGGAGGCCAGGCAGTGATCAGCAGAGTTTTTGGCAAAACCGGTTGTCATTTTAATATTGAGCTGGTGGGGTGTGTAGTCGGCAGCTGCTGGAAGTAACTAAGATGTTACTTGGAATCTAAATGAGTTACTTTTTTAGGGAGTAACTTGTAATCTGACTACTTTTTTAAGGTAACTGTGGCAACACTGATGCTAACAGGCAGATCGATGAACGTTGACATTAATAATCCTGCTTTTGATTGTGTGTGACATAAGAGTGGAATAAACAGCTGTTCCACATTCACAAAGTATTGTAACGATGTGAAATAAGAAGTTGCAGCACATCAGCATGACTCTTTATAGTCGGGACATCATGAGTATCTTCTAGCCCATTTTGCAGCGCTGTGTATCAGCAGTCAAAACACAGCGGATATACAGTGTGCTCGGTGTATGTCATGAGGACACACAGCCTGCATCATGCAGTGTGACAGCATTAAGCCCCCCTGCATCCTCAGATGAAACACGCTGCCCTGCTAAAGCCGGTTCATCACAAAGGTCATCCTGAAGATGAGGATTCCTGAAGGCAAACACCTGCTCACCTTTAGGTTTCCACTGTGCTGCAGGAAGAGCTTACAGAGGTTGACCTGAACTCCAAAACATGCACACATACAAAGAATAGAATGAAGAATCAAACTGGACACAATCACAAAGGACACGAGCAAAATAAAAATAGATAGTCATGAGAGTGCAGGAACATTCTGAAAGACCAAGTTCAACTAACAACATATTCAGCTAGTCAAAAACGCTGAAAAAAAAACAATCAAAATCCTGCACATATTTTTAGTATTTTAAACATTGTTATTAAAACTCATCCTTTAAATTCCAATCCTTTAAATTTAAAAACTGTCACATTTTAAATTCTGCTGAAGTTGGAGGCTCTTTCTTCCCTGCAATATTCTGGAGGTTAGCCTTTAGCATTTAGCATCGTCCCTGCAGTGAATTCAGACTCAACATCTTCCAGAACCCTCCTGAAGCTTTAAAAGCTTCAACAAGTGAAGTCAAGCAGATCTTTGAGCTCATTGTGGTGATGAACTGTGTTTCTTCTGAGACCTTCAATACGTCAAACGAGCCTGAGTGTGGCTAGCTATCAGCTAGCAGCAGCCTGATTGCTGCAGGTTTAAGTTGCTTCATGAGGTTGCTGCAAGTTAAAGCTGCTTCATGTGGTTGCTGCAGGTTAAAGTTGCTTCATGTGGTTGAAGCAGGCTCAAGTTGCTTCATGAGGTTGATGCAGGTTAAAGTTGCTTCATGCGGTTGCTGCAGGTTAAAGTTGCTTCATGTGGTTGATGCAGGTTAAAGTTGCTTCATGCGGTTGCTGCAGGTTAAAGTTGCTTCATGTGGTTGCTGCAGGTTAAAGTTGCTTCATGTGGTTGCTGCAGGTTAAAGTTACTTCATGTGGTTGCTGCAGGTTAAAGTTGCTTTATGTTGTTGGTGCAACTATTTGTATAATGATGTTTCTCATCTTTGTTACAGTATTTTTGTGTTCAGATTATTTTCACACACATGCAGAGTGTGCATCAAGGAAGTGTTGTGGACAAAATAAGTGTGTGAGAGGTGTTGGTAGTAATCCTCCCTATAGTTATGGCTGCTGCGTTGTTCCCTGTAATGGTTTTAGGGAGATTATTTTTTCCGGGAATAGCATCGCTCCATTTCGTGCTGGTGTGTTCTGTCATGTTTGTGAATTAGATGTTTTGATGGTTTGGAGTGGAAGTTACAAAGTGTGTAGTCGGCCTTCGTATTGGCTTAGAGACGGATTTATTCTGAGGCGCTTTACACTTTGTTAGCCGCCCGGATTCTGCCTTTTATCTGTGTGTGTGTGTGTGTGTGTGTGTGTGTGTGTGTGTGTGTGTGTGTGTGTGTGTGTGTGTGTGTGTGTGTGTGTGTCACGGCCGCGAGCCCCACACCCGCTGTATTTTATCTACTTGGCAGACATGCAGCTTTTGCTCCTGGTGTTTTGATTT
>OMNM01044027.1:0-21952 GCA_900302745.1 Parablennius parvicornis
CCCCCATATATCATCATTTAGTGTGAATATGCACAGACTAAATATATACCCAATGTACACAAACACCTGTCTAGACAAACATACACAGATAATGCATATATCTACTTTAATGTCTGATCAGCTTTAGTAGACCAGGATCAATTCCTAATTCAGGTTCTACTCTGTTCTGCTAAATAAGTAACTTTCATAGATCAAAAAAAGCTTCTAGAATATCTCTACACGTTATATATGAGAATGGTAATTCAAATGGTTATCTTTCAACTTGGCAAATGGTATTCCACAGTCATGAAATAAATTGAACTTCATTTGGTTCATAATTTTCCATGTGCAGTCTGGCAAGTCAGCACATTTGATTCAGGTACATTGGCCTGATAGGAGCCAGTTTATTTAAATCTTAGCAGGACAACATGAAAACCGGACATTTACAGTTGATGAAGGTATTTCCTCTAGCAATATTCTTGCTTTATGTATGGCGACTCTGTTCTCTTCACTCTCTAGCATCGACTGTTTTTGACTGGGGCTCGTACTTGGAGAGAGAAACCTCCGTCGCTGCGTCTGTTTCATGCTTCAGACACGTGAGTCTGGTTTGGGATGTCGAATTGTGTGAAAGAGAGGATGCATTTCACAGTTACAGATCAAACCCAGACTCTTCATATGACACAAACCCTGACGGAACATTTAAACCCCTCCTGTGTAGGCTCCGTTGTGTCTCCACTGGGATGACATTACCTTGGGGATGAAAGTGGAGGTCCTGAACACCAACGCAGTCCTTCCCAGTAAAGTCTATTGGATTGCTACAGTTATTCAGATTGCAGGCGAGTTAATTTTAGTCCATTACGCCACAAGTTAGCTTCTGTGGTTCTTGTGTACTTTCCTGACGACTTGTCAAAACGTTATCAAGTAACTTGTCTTTCATCCTTCTTTCCGGCCTCGACTCCAGGATATAAAGCGCTGTTGAGATACGAGGGGTTCGAGCACGACAGCAGCCACGACTTCTGGTGCAGCCTGGTTTCAGGAGAGCTCAAGCCAATCGGCTGGTGTGCAATGACCAGCAAACTGTTGGTGCCACCACAAGGTGAGGAGTGTTCCTAAATAAAAACCTCCACAAGAAAAATGGGTTATTAAACACCCTAAGTTACAGCCCTTCGAAGAGTTTAATAGTTCACTCCCATTCAACGGCAGATAACCCAGAACTACCTGTAATCACTCATCCAATTTAGCAAATACACAATTTAAAGTGATAACTGCAGGTATAGGTTAAACTTCGTAGTTTTTTGACAAACTCCATCCATATTTCTTCAATGAAAAGTTACCTCTTTTTAGGTCGTAGAAAAAATGTTACTACCCTTAAAAACAAGAGGGCCTAATGGACCCTCGACGTGAATCTTTCATGCCCCTGTTGGAAATTTGCTACGTTTTCTAAGAAGACTCAAATTGTGATTTCAGGTGTGACGCAGAACATCTCAGACTGGAAAGAATATCTGATGAAAAAGCTGACCGGGGCCACCACTCTACCTGTCGACTTCTACATGAAGGTAGATGTAGTATTGATGAGTTGCTTGTGCAGCTAAGGTTTTATGACATAATTGATTCCTGTGTACCGTACCTCTCTCTTCCTCCTATCTGGTCACAGTTTGCAAATGACCTGAAGAGCCCGATCAAAGCAGGCCTCCACGTGGAGGTGGTGGACCCCAAGCACGTCAGCTACACCCGAGTGGCCATCATAGAGTCCGTTATTGCTGGTCGTCTGAGGCTGTTGTTCACGGACAAAAGTGACGCCAGCGAGGACGCGCCCTCTGATTTCTGGTGCCACGCTGGCAGCCCGCTCCTGCACCCAGTAGGCTGGTCCAGCAAAGTGGGGCACGATATAAAAACACCAGGTAAGTTGTACAGTTATAACTCAAACATTATAAAGTTGTGCCATTTAAAGAGCTGCATTTGTAATGGAACTCACCCATGACTTTAATCTGGTTAGTTACCAAGTTATCGTTCAACTTTTATGCGCCCGATTTGAGAAAAAGATTTTGAGAATCGATGCTTTTTCCACTTTTTGATTTTTACAAGGGTCACAACAGTAAGTCTTAACAATATGCTCTGTCGACTTGGCTAATTAATTCTGATTTCTGAGGCGCTCCAATTTTGACACAGTTGAGGACTTAACCTGATGCACCACCAGGGGACACTATTAAGTTGGATCATCAATGATCTTTTATTGCCTGTATGTGATAGATTTTACTCCCATTCTGCTGTGTAGCTGTTTCTTTTGGTAACATTTCATGATTACATTTTGATGTCTGTGGTACCGTAACAGTGACAGCCAGTGATCCCAGATGGTATGTACCATTCTATTTTGGTAAAAAAGAAAGAAAAACATTTTGGTCTGTAAGTTGTGTGGCCTGCTACAAAACAAATTGCCACTTATATTCTGGTGTTGAAAATGTATAATATACATATACCAGTCTACACATTAAATATTGATTTTAAACAAATATTCCTTAATAAAATGTATTTTAATTCATTTTTTTCCACTTCTAAACTTACTTTGTGTGGTTTTTGAATAAAGCTTGTACCTGTTTGTGCTTTTCTTCCTACAGCAGGCCGCACAGAAACTTCCTGCAGCTTGAAGAATAACTGGGACAGAGAGTCGCCACTCTTCCAACAGGTCAGGAATCATTTAAATACTTTAATCTGTGTCAAGGTGCTTTGTTTTGTCTTTCCCCTGTCAGCCTGCTAAAACTACTAGTGTCAGTGGTTCTCAAAGTGTGGGGCAGGCCTCCTGTAGGGGGCACCAGAGAGGTTCAGATAAAACAGCTGGATTGTGACCTGCTTTGCTTTTCAATTTAAATGCTTTCCTTTAGTGTTCTTGTTAATCACTTAACGTGTTCACTGGGGTTGTGCTGAGTTGTGTAGATGAGATTTCACTGAACCTGGTGTAGCTACACCTGTCAAACAAACACCAACAAGCACAAAAACACAATTGTCTTCCAGAATAGCAAATCGAGATTTAAAAAAACAATTTTAAATCCTGCATACCTATAAAATAGGAGCATGTGTACTTGGACAAAGGTGCATGTGGTTTATTTCAGGTTAATTTGAACCATCAAACATCTGCTGTTAGTTCTGCAAACGCCCACAGACATTTTTATGCTTTCCAGTGCATTTTAATAAACACTCAGTGAATTTGACACTTTCACACAGCATTAAAACATGTAAACAAACATCGATCAACACAACATTCATTCCCAAAAAGGCTGATTGATTTTTTTGCATAACTGAAGCTGAAATTACATCAGGGTGCCGCACCATGTATGCATCTGATGTAAACTGACGAAGATGAAAATTGAAGATATTTTCCATAAAATAGTTGGTTTGAGTTAGTTTTATAAATGGTCAACACAGTCTCACTTAGTTGTTTGTCAAATATTGTTCGTTAACTATAATGAACTTACCTCCTACACTTTGGGAACCCTTGTCATAAGTAGAAGTTGTGGATTAAGTTTGTTTCAGGAGACATTATTATCTACATCATGGCTTTAAAGGAGGAATCTCTGTAAATTAATGAAAATGTGAGGTTATTTCAGTATTGTTGGCTCACAGCCGTTCTTCATTGGTCGTGATCCACAGCCGAGGATCGTATACATGGAGAACAGTTTCTTTGAAGAGGGAATGAAGCTGGAGGCCATCGACCCCTTCAACCTGAGGAGTATCTGTGTGGCCACTGTACACAAGGCAAGGACTCTTGTTTCTTCATTTATGACTCATTTCATTCTTCAGTGGTCATTTGCCACTTTTTGTAAGTTCAATCAAAGTGTAACTGCTCCATTGTAATTATTTTTTTGTGTTTCTCTTTTGTTTTGCTCTTTCCTCATTCACTCCTCTTAGGTGCTTTTGGATGGTTATCTGCTTTTGGGGATCGACGGCTCTGCAAACAGCAGCTCAGACTGGTTTTGCTACCACGCCTCTTCTTATGCCATACTTCCTGTGAACTTCTGTAAAAAGAACAACATCCCTCTCACATTACCTCCTGGTAAGATTTGCATCCTTCCCTCTGACGGAGCTGATTTGCTGTAGAAGGCTTGCTGTAGGAATCGCTAAGTGGAAATAAAATGGCTCAGATATGGAGAATTCTTACAAAACATTTGCTTCCTGGCAGGTTACGACCCCGAGACCTTCAGCTGGGACGAATACTTAAGCGAAACGAACTCTAAAGCAGCACCGCCAAGACTAATGAACACTGTGAGACTAAGACCTGAGCGTGAAATTACACTTTTCAAAATCCACACACACAAATGCAAACTCTTGATAGGCTGTTTGTTTCCAGGACTACCCAGGTCATGGCTTCTACCCCAACATGAAGCTGGAAGCAGCGGACCTAATGGAGCCGCGCCTGGTGTGTGTGGCCACGGTGAAGCGCTGCGTGGGCCGCCTGCTGCTAATCCACTTCGACGGCTGGGAGGACGAGTACGACCAGTGGGTGGAGCACCAGTCCCCAGACATCTACCCTGTGGGCTGGTGCGAGGCCACAGGCTACCAGCTCCAGCCGCCTCCTGGACTCGGTAACCTGTCACAGCAGAAACAACTTAATAGAGTTCTCAGTGTGGTGGGCCTCCCCTGGGGGGCGCCAAATAACTTTTAGGGAGGAGGAAACAAAGCATGAGGATTTAGTTTTGGGATGGATAAAAAAATTGGAAGGTTTTTACTGCATTGTAAGAGTACTGATAAAAAAATTAATTATAAAAAAAAAAGACGAGTATCACAATTACAAGAGTTGCAGACTGTAGTTAAATATTCACAGATAACAAAAGCATTGAATAAGAAGAGTTGTGCTTTCTTTTGGATTCACTCAGGTATTAATATTTTATAACTTGAACATTAGGAAATCCAACTCTCAACCAAAATTATTTGTCTTTTTGTTCAAGTTTAAAATTATATTTTTTTTAAACATACAAAATGCTATGCTTTCAAACATTAGATAAATACATTGCAACCCCTCATACTTTGCTCCAGCAGAGCTCCAACTCTGCAGTGTTACTGTACCATTCACAGATCAAACAATTTACAAAAAATACATTTACATACAAGTAAACCTGAATTGGCCGAAAAAAGTCGCAAATTACAAAAAAGGCAATAGAGTTGTAATTAAAAAATATGCAAACAGTAATATGGAGTCATTATCTTAGAACTACAATATCAGTAGCATCTTTTTTTTATATCTGTATATATCCATATATCTTATCTATATATCTATCTATATATATATACATATATAAGTTTGATTTATTGTAAAGTTATGTCACATTACATTTCTGAGCAAACTCTTATGTAGTGAATCGAGTTTTCTCCAATGGCATATGATACATTAGGTCTTTGATCCATTGTTTAAAAGTGGAAGTTTTTCATTCCATTTTAGGAAGAATAAGTCATAAAAATAATTAAATGAAGTGGATTAGGATTGATGAGCATCAAGCATGAGCTGCAGGTTGGAACATCTGATGTTGGTCAGTGGTTTTAACCCTGGTTCCTGGAGGTCCAATGTCCTGGAAATTGTAGCCATTGTTTTGTATCAGCATATTTTATTGCAATGATGGACTCCTTATGGGGTATACTTGAGTGTTTGGTGAAGACATATTCATTAGAGTCAGCTGTGTTGAAACACACGGAGACCAGATCTACAGGACTGGGATGGGAGACCTCTATTATAGTCGATAATAAACTTTATATTTAAACTATACTATAAACTATTTAATGGATTCTACAATATCCTTGTCTTTTTTTTCAAAGATGGCACTCTTCCTTTATACATTCAATGCCTCAAAATGACTAGACAGACAGCTCAAACTTAAGGCAGCAATAATGACTCAGTTGCTTTGTTGTGTGTTTTTTTTCTTTCCTCCAGTTATTAGATCTGAACCAGTGGTGCAGAACAAGAAAACCAAGCCCTTCATGTTTGGAAAAAAGAGTATGTTTTATTTCAATTCTCTGTATGGATTTTCATTTAATTACTATTTTCCTGGTCCGATGTCTAAAACTATGTTGATGATGCTTGGTCCTCTACAGAAAAGAAATACACAAGAAAGAGGTCGTCTCAGGACCAAGCATCAGATGACACCGATCAGCAGATAAAACCCAAAGGCAGTGAAACTCCACAAGACACTCCACCTAAAGTTCCTCTCATCCAGCTCAAACCTGAGCCTGAGGAGCATGACAGTATGTGGACCCTTCTCTAATTTCACAATTTACTTCATTCGTCGCATTCAAAATGTTGGTTGTGGCAAATTACTCATGCGTTTGTGTCTTTGTAGTTTGTGTGGTGAAGGTGAAGGTGGAAGAGATGGAGATGGAGACTCCTATCGAGTCCCCAAGCAACCTTCAGATTGTCTCTGGATGTGAACTCAAACAGGAAGAAGGACAGTCCTCAAAGTCAGGATGGTATCCATCCGCAGTGGAGAAAAACCCGGAAGAGGAGAAGAAGTTGCAAAGAAAGACTGGAAAAGGTGAACGTAAAGAGTGCATATCTCTGGAAGACAACGTCACCGGTTGGAGCAGAAGAGAGGAGGAGCGGAAGAAAGAAAAACTTGAAGCCAGTACCGAACTGGACGCTACAGGAGAAGTTAAAGGAATGGATTGATAAGGAATTGTCTGATTCCAGATGTAAACTAAGCAAGGTTAAGAACTGGAACTACTCCAGAACAAAGTAATGTGTGAAGAAAGCTCCCAAAGGTCATTCAGAATCCCGATTTTAAAAAAGTACCTAGCGTAATTGTTGGTTCTGTAAATATTGTTGGTTTACATTTATATTTTGCAAGTTATATTGAATGTTGGCAGATATTGAGTCCTAAACTTCTGTTAAACAAGTTAATAAAATGTAATAATTTGGTTTTAATGGAAGCCAAAGGGGCATTTTGTTCTTTACGGTGATGAGGACTGTTGTCTGGCAATACATTAAAGATACTAATGCTATCATATCAATTTTGTTGCTTAACTTTGACGTATTGGCATTTAAAAGACTGAAAATATCTTAAGATAATTTTCCATCCATCCAACTTCTTTACAGCTTTATCTTGGTCAAGGTTGGTGCCAATTCCATCTAACAATGGATGAGGACAGGACACACCTGGAGAGCTCTCCAGTCCTTCACAGAGGTTAAAAAGCATTCCAGAAACCGAGGGAACTGAATCTTTACTTTTTTGCCAGCGCCTCCTTCTGTATGTTTCCTACATTGTGAAGCATGTATCAATCACAGGCTTGTTCCAGAAACCCAAACAACAAATTCTCAATAACATCCTTTCTGTGAGGTTGCTGTTAGACCCTCTGCTCCCTGTCACAATGCCTGGCTCCAGCTTGGTGATTAAATTCTGTAAGTAGATTCAAAGCTACTTTTTGGGAATTAATGATTTTTTTTTCAGGTAGAATTTGGAGCTGTTTGAACAATAAATACTGTCAAAGTGATCAAACTATGTTTTGTAAAAAAAAAAAAAAAAAATTAACCAATTTAAAATGCATCAGTGTGCTGAAGGAGGAGAGGTTGTTTATAGACATGTAGTGAAGGTGATTTCCTGGCAAGCCCAACTTGCCAATCAAGATGCACAAATAATGCAAATGTACTCAAATAAAGCCACTGGAAGGACAGCTGCTCTTACATATATGCAGGGCAATTGGACTACAATGGTACATGTATACGGAACAATCGGACTAGAACCAGACTGTGCAATATGCGCATGCGCCACAATCCCAGCGCCAAATCCTGCCCCGGAAGTCAATAATAAAGGTCAGCAGCGGATTAAAGAGATGATGCTGGCTGGCGGCCAACAACTGTAAACATGGCGAAAACGGACGGCGTCCGCTTCTGGACGGACTCGGAGACGCGGTTCATGCTGTCCCAGCTGAAGGAGCTGAATATCTCCAAGTACATGGACGGGAGGAAGACGAGAAATGGCGATCTGTTCAAAAAAGTTGCGGAGGAGATGGACGGTGCGGGTTTTAAAAGGACGCCCGAGCAGATCCGCGTCCGCTGGAAACACATGAAACAGGTGTACTACAACGCCAAGAAGAACAACCCGGCCACGGGACGCTTCCCCGTCCCCTGTCCTCACAACGACATCCTGGAGGAGCTGCTGGGACGCAGGCAGCTGTCCCACTCCGTGGACCCTGGAGTGGACATTGGCTTCAACGCTCCTGTCTCAGGTGATTTGAAGTTTTCTCACTAGCCATGGAGCTGCTACTCAGTGACACTTGTGTTGTAAGTGTTTTTCTTTTATGTCCTCCTCAGGGAGTGTGCTGGGTGCAGAGGTGAACCATGAAGAGACAGAACAAGAGCTTGATGAGTTGGAGTTGTCAGAGAGAGCCTCCCCTCTCTCGTCTCTGATCCAGAGAGGAAGCTGTCCTGGCAGTGAGCAGCCGGGTACCAGCTCACCAAACCTGGATCTACCTCGTGAGAGCCTCCACCGTTCTGTCTTCGTCAGGTGTACGCCAGGGTTTTTTAATTTCAAACTGTTCTCATTTATCGTTGAAGGGCCACCGTCTGACAGGAGGAGACGCCAAGTGTCAGACATGGATCACTTCCTGAAACAGATGCGACAGATGCAGAATGCCTGGATGGAGCAGTTCCAGCAAAGCCAGGAGAGAGAGGAGCGGTTGGTTCACAGCATTCTGCAGAGCAACGCAAGTTTGGTGTCCACACTGATGGAGGGTATTCGCAGCCTTCAGCACTCTGTGCCTCCATCCCCATCATCACAGGTAGCACCAGACAATCATCACCCAGTACACCAGGGGTGTCCAAACATGGTCCTGCTGGGCCACTGTCCTGCATGGTTGAGGTCTTTCCAAGTTGCAACACATGCACGACAGGGTCCTCCGGGACCGGGATTTGACATCCTATTTACCAACACATGTAGTCTGCATGGACTATTGTTTTACCATTTGTATGTGGAAGTTTTTATCTCGTAGAACCATTTGCTGTCTGAATTATGTTTTTTATTTTTATGCAATACAACAATAATTATAACACAGACTAAAAATAACATCATGGCTTCATTGTGACCAGCAGACTGAGCCCCGACACAGTGAAAGTGCACAAGATGTTCCAACAACCGTGCCACTCATTCACCCCAAACTTGAGCCCGAGGAGCAGGACAGTATGTCGTCTCAAACTCAGCACTTCTCTCATTTATTGCATCAAAGACGTATGTAATAGTTACTTGCTAATACACATGTGTCTTTTACAGTTTCTTTAGTGCAGGTGAAAGGAGAGGAGGTGGAGATGGAGACCCCTGCTGAGCCAGTGCGCAACGTTCAGCAAGTCTCTGTGGCTGGAATCAAACGGGTAGAAGGTGGCCAGTCGCTAAAGTCAGGACTGCGTCAGGAGAGGAGCTGGGGGTACGAACAGATGATGCAAAGTAAGACTGCAGGAGACGAAGAGGGCAGATCGCTGGACGGTAACGTGACCAGTTGGATCAGCACAGAGCAGAGAGAGAGAGTTATAAAATAAAACAAGACAAAGTGAAGACTGGCTGAGAAAATAAAGTGACAGTAACATGAATGAAAGGATGGGGTGCAGTACAGAACAGAAGAATTTGAAGGAATGGTTTGGTAATACTGTTTTGACTCCTCTACAAAGGCAAAAGCTGACTGGGTGCATTTAGAATCCTTGTTTTATTTAAATGTACGTTGGTTCAAAGAACCTGTGTTATGTTTAAGCACTGATGGTTTACGATTGTAAATCCTAATATATCAAATTTGACTTCCGACACTTTGGCCGTGCCCCAGACGCCCGTGGGGAAACAAGTTCTCTCTGAACTGCTAATTTAAAGCATAATTTATTTGTTCTAAGATTGTGAGATGATTCAAAACATTTGCTGAACCACCCAGCAATGTTTCAAAGCTTTCAGACACGGAGTATATAAACGTATACCGTTGACAATGGTGCCAAAGTCTTTTGCAATGTCAGTTCAGTCTTACTCGGCAGGTTTCTGTTGTTTGGTCCAAGGCAAAGAGACCACCAGGTATAAAGCAGCCACTGCAGAGGCAGGTGCAGCTGGGAATCCTCAGGTCTCCATCAACATGAGCAAGAGTCCATCGTGGGTGGGATCGTTTGATCGAGTTATCCTCGTCTCAAGTCAAGACTTCACAACAGTAGTCAAGTTTTTTTTTGTTTTGTTTGTTTTTTTTAATGTCATTATCAGGAAATTGAAATAAGCAGATTGAGCTGTTCTGTTCATCCTGACATTCAGGGACATTTCATTATGCATCATACGAATAAAATCTTACCGCAGAGTTCCTACTGGCACTTAGAAATGCCGGCATTGTTGGGATAAAACAAGTGTTAATTACCTGCTCCTTTCTACGAGGGTCGCAGCAGTAAATCTGTTCAACTTGCACCACAGACGTGACTAGTATATAAACCATTTGCCTTCCTCACAACTAGATTCAGAATTTGGTCCCCAACATTTCATCCAATGGGAGGGACATCAATGGGATTAAGGATCGTGTGTGTTCCTGTACAAGCTTGATCCGAATGCATAAGTTCATCAATGGGATTAAGGATCGTGTGTGTTCCTGTACAAGCTTGATCCGAATGCATAAGTTCTATTTGATGTGGAAAAAGCAGATTGTCACAAAAAGTAAAGCCCCCTTTTTTCATAGAGCTGATCCTAAATGTCAATAAACTCAGTATTGAATTACCCTTTTACATGTTAACATGGTGTTTACATAATGTTTGTGAAGACCAGTTAAGATCGTTTCAACAATGATTTGCCTTGTCATGAAGAGTGTAACAGCACTCTGCTCGTTGTTGTGTCCGTTCATGTGATTTTGAAAGTGTGGTTGAGTTGTAAAAACATCAGCCAAATGTTGTAATGTTTTTATTTTCCACCTCGTGTCATTTCCAGATTTTTTTTGAGTCTCCTTTGCAAATGTGTAATAAATGAAAATACAGTTTCCAAGATTGAATGACGTCGGTGTGTTCCTGTACAAATGGGTCATGACATTGGGGTGTAGTGGTTTCATCATTTCTGATTTTTCCTCATGACATTTACTTAATTGACATCTTAAGAGAGTACAAGTTCTACAAGAGCTGCTCATGCTGGGATTGTGAAAAGGTTTTCTACAGTATTGATTCAACAGCAGGATGAAAATAAAGGGCACATAAGTGCATGTCAATGAAGACTGACTTGGTGTAAAACAGCACAACTACAGTCCAAGCTGATTTTTACCCTTAAAATCTTTTATCTGTTGCCACTTTGCTGAAAGCTCCGGACTCGGACACAGCGTCGGCAGGTTCAGGCCATGCTGCGTTTCTTTGTAGTTTTGTTGGTTTTCTTCACTGCTCCCTGTTTGGAGCTTGGGCTCTTGCGCATTTTGGATTTGGTTTTCATCATTTTGACGTGCTGAAGGCCGTTGAGGTGCATCGGTTTGGGTTTGGTCGCCTTGGGTGGTCTGGCGGGCTTCGGAGTGACGGTAGGGGCGGCTGGTAGACTCTCTCCTCCCGGACAGGCCTTGAAAATGTGAACGTCCTTGACCTTTCGACCTCTCAGTTCAGGGGGATTGGCACAGGTTGCTCGTACTTTCAGGTTAACTTTCTCGATCCACCTAGATGAAGAGGAGAGGTAAGATTACTTCAGTAGGTCCAGATCGGAAGTGACAGGTTTAAATTAATCACGTTTCCAACTCAATCCAATCCACCTTTATTTGTTTCAGCACTTTAAAAACTACTACAGCTGACCAAAGTGCTGTACAGAAGAAAAATATAATACATAAAAGCTCATAGGTAAAAACTACATTGGAAACATAAAAGCAAGTTAAAGGACATAAAACACGCAATACAAAAATAAATTAAGAAGCATAAAACATTAGTCAAGATGCACATTAACAGAAACAGTCGATGTCTTTACTCAGTATAAAAGGCCAGGGAAACTGGATTGGTCTTAAGAAGGGACTTAAAATCAGACAGAGAAGAGGCCTGTTGAAGGTGCTGAGGCAGATCATTCCATAGTTTAGGAGCTGCAACAGCAAAAGTACGGTCTCCTCTGAGCTTCCGTTTGGTTTTTGGAAGCAGCTGATCAGCCGATCTAAGAGAGAGAGTGGGCGTGTAGCCGTGTAGGAGCTCAGAGAGGTAGGGCGGGGCAAGACCATTTAAAGATTTAAAAGCAAATACAATAATTTTAAAATGGATCCTAAATTGTACAGGCAACCAGTGAGGGAGAAATGTAATTATATTTACGTGTGCCAGTTTAAAGACGTGCAGCTGCATTTTGTACCATCTGGAGAGCGGCGATGGAGGACCCGCTAACCCCCATATATAATATTACAGTAATCCACGTAACAAAGGTGTGGATTCATTTTGAGAAATGTCATCAAAATTAAATGAAAGACCATTTAGATCTCAATCTTTGGAGGATTTTATGAACTCATTCATGTGATTCTCAGCAACTTTCAATCACCAATAATACTGAATCCATTTACAAGATCTTGCATCTGAATGAGATGAAATTACTGATATAATATACTTCATTCATGTGATCGTGGCAACATGAAGACAAAAAGTTGAAGCCATAATTATTTTCTTAAAGAGTATTCACTTGATATTGGGGGGTAATAACAGCAGTAGCTGGCAGTAATGACCTGTCTACTTGACAGCTGCGATTAAAATTGAGACGGTGAAGAAGTAGCCACACATACACACATTTTCTCTGGATATTAGAGAAGAATTTGGGCTTTGGGCAGAATTACCTACTTTTAGTTCAGGAGCCACGTATTTATCTTTTATAGGCCAGGCTTGTAAAATGATATAAAAACGTAAATAAAATCAACTTATAGTGTTGTGCAAAAACTGCAAATACATTATGTAAAAATTCTACTTGAATACGTCTATGTATTTACATATGAGCACTTCTTTTAGAGAGTAACTGCTCTCTTAACATTGCTCCCACTGGTTTTATGTGTGATCCCAAATTAATTATAACAAAAGTTGCTTTAATTGAAGGATTTTTACCAAAACAGACAGCTCTATTATTGGGCCACACTCCTTATATTTGAAACAAAACAGCCTAATAAGATCAGATGTTCTTCCCAGTAGGCATAGTTTCAGAGCAGTTGTGCGGTGGGAGTCTTACATGCGTAATGGCAGCAGAGGGCAGTCACACATCAGAGGGTTGTCAGCCAGGTTGATGACTTCCAGAGAGGTGAGGGGGTGGAAGTCGGGGACCTCCTCCAGCTGGTTGCCCTCCAAAAAAAGACTCCTCAAACCTGCACCTAGGCCTGTCAGGGAGTTCTGTGACATCTAGAAAGTGAAGATATATATATTTTTAAGAATAATATCCAGGTTATTGATGCAGAGTGTTCAAAGATACTGCCTTCTCGCTTATAGACACCTGAATTAAATCGCTTATACTCAAGGTCTGTATTGTGAGAGGGAATCGGAAAGCATGGAAAATAAGCCACACATGCACAGGGAGAACATTCAAACTCAAACTCAAATAATTTTATGCCTTGAGAGTAAAGGGCCAACCCTGAGTAGAACAATCATGGGTTTATATTGCATGCTGACCTTCTCCAGACCCATGTTATCCAGATACAGCTCCTTCAGTGTCCTCTCCAGAGGTTGAAACGCGTTCGGTCCAACCCAGCGGATGGAGTTTCCAGACAGCCGGAGGTCTCTGAGATTCACAGTCTTGCTGAACGCCTCTGTGGGCACATCCTTCAGCTTGTTCCCACCGAGGTGGAGCGTGTCGAGGTCGTTGGCTTCCGCCAGAGCTCTGGGCGACACATGTTCAATGGCGTTCCCGGTGAGGTAGAGCGCTCTGAGACCCTCCGCTCCCGTCATGATGCTCGGCTCCAGCTTGGTGAGGACATTGTTTTCTAAGTGGAGAGCCAGAAGACTAGGCACCAGCTTGAAGGCTCCTTTGGGGAAGTCGGCAAAGCGATTCTTTTCCAGGTGAAGGTAAGTTAACTGAGGCAGACCTGTGGATTTAGAGTGAAAGCTATAAAGAGGGTTGGGTGTTGGTAAAACTATCTTTCTATAAAACTTGCTCCCACCTTTAAATGCATCGGGACTGAGGGAGGAGAGGTCGTTCTCTGACAGGTATAGATAGATGAGCCCCTTCATCCCACTGAAGGCTCCTCCCTCCACCTCCACAATCTTGCAGCGCTGAAGGTGCAGGGATACCACCTGTGCGACTCCAGGGAAACTGTTGCTGGGGATGTAATGAAACTGGTTTCCTCGCAGGTCCAGCAGACGTGTGTTGGGAGAAAAACCTCGTGGCACCTTGGTGTGGCCACGGTTCTCACATGATGAATGGTGTGTATCTGCCTGCAGATAGAAGAATAATAGAAGCACAGTGGACAAGTTGTGATACTTCATGCGACCACAACTACCACTGAAACACGAGAGAAAGGAGAGAGGTATCGTGCTAAGTTTAGTCATGATTTTCTTTACTAAATGGCTCCAGAATTTTCTAATGACCACATATGATTCCCATTGTGTTTGTGGGTAGCATAGATAAAAAAAAGGGTTAAACTGTCTGATAATACATTTTTGTTCAATCATATAAACGGCACATACTTTCCAGAGTCTACAGTTTTTCACATTTGTCTGCATATGTTGTCAAACCAACCAAAACAAAGAACAAGCAAAACGACTTCAAAAACAGTCAAAGCAGTTGAGATTGCTAAAATGTCAAAATTGTCTAGAAAAGAAGGGTGGAACTCCTAAATCAGGTGCTAAAACAGCTGAAAATGTATTAAAATGTTTACTATCCTAAAATGTCATTGAATATTCATAAATTCAATAGAAGAAACAATTTTTAGGTAAATCTTCAAACCATATATGAAAGTTTACATGCCCCATTTTAGAAGTTAAGCATGTTTTGTGGCTCCAGTTATATTTAATTTGATGCAAAGTAACAAAAACGCACTTTTGGTCATAAAGGTTGCAGACCTCTCATCTAGCCAGTCCACTCAATCCACTCACCTCACAGACACAATTAGCAGGACACTTGACTTTGTTCTCTGGCTCCATGGTCGGCCGTGGCGTGACCCTGGTTGCCTCCTCAAACTCGGCCTTCAGCATTGCCTCCTGACTCTGGCAGCGCAGCTCTGGCGGAAAAACGGCTTCAAGGTTCTCCCCCGAGAGATGGGCCGGTCCTCCGCATGTTCCCATTAGCTTCACCTTTTTGCGGATAGCCCACTCTCTGGAGAGAAAGCCCCAAAATGCAGTGAGAGAGGATTACTTGACTGTGTTATTACCTAGTCCCAAAGTCCTTAATACCTGAGCGGACGGAGGTAACAGTTGCAGTAAATGGGGTTTCCTGCCAGGTTGAGCCGTGCCAGGTTGGGGGTACCTTCAGAGAAAGGCTGTATGACACGTAGCTGGTTGTGGCTGATGTCCAGGTGGATGAGGCTGGGGCATTTTGATACGGCCGTGTTGGCCATGTCCTGCAGGGACATGTGGTCCAGAAAGAGGTGGGTGAGCTTGGCCATGGACACCACCTCCTCTCCTAAGTACGTCATGGGGTTGTAGCCCATGTCCAGACGTGTCACCTCTGGAAGTCTTTATAAAAAGAGAAAAGAAAAAAGAAAATAATTTGTGACACAAATTGTAATAAGGAAAACAATAAACAATGACTGACACATGTTCATGCTGCTGACATCTGCATGCTCCGTTTTGGTTCCAGTATATTATCATTAAGGCAAAACTAGTTTTTTTTTTTTCTTCATTTGTTTTGCTTTTGAGAATAAAACAGTTTCAAGAAAAAAAACGCAGAAATTGTGAGACAGTGGTCATGCTTTCGATAATTTCCTTGAAATGTCAACAATAAAATCAAACTGTTGAGTAAAAGCCATACCAAAGAAACTTCTCTAACTTGAAAAAAAATAAAAAAAACTTGTTCTTTATTGTGGTTCAAATTGTGTACAAATGCATTATTTGGATGATTAGAAAATTCATCTTGTGATTTTCCCACCCACTTTAACCTCCATGTAGTTTCAGAGATATCGAGTTAGATCTGTGTGCCTCGGCTGCAGACCATTGTCCTGACATCTTATCCAGGGCTTTTACCTGGTCATTGTCTCCGTGGGGAAGAACTGCAGCTCGTTGTGGTCCACGCTGAGCCGAGTGAGTGTGAAAAGACCCGCGAAGGCTTCGATGTCCAAGTAGTTGAGAGAGTTGTGACTTAGACGAAGCCACTTGATATTTTGTAGGCCCTGAAAGAGATTGGCTGGAATCTTTCAAAAGCTTCAAAGCAGGAGACACTTGTAACTGTATTGTTGTGGTCATTTGTGTACCTGGAACGCCAGGTTGGGGATGTAGACCAGCTGGTTGTGTGTGAGGGAGAGCAGATTGAGGAAGCCCAGCTGGGAGAAAGCGCCCGGCTGGATCTCTTCCACGCGGTTACGGTCAATCATGAGCTGCTTCAGCGAGGACAGACCGTCGAATGACTCCTGAACACGAAGGCAGAACAAACTGTTTTACTCTACTGTGCATTTAAATTGGAGCAACTTCTATATTGTCACTTGAGACTTGTTGATACTGGAGTGCCCAAAAGATGTGTCTACAAAGAGGTCAATGTTTTGTTTCGAGAGTGAAGGTTTTTTGGTGACATAATTCTCAAAAAGCAGTTCCAAACTACACGGTGGAAATATATGTTTGTACGACTGAGCTTATTGTGTATAAACTTATGTTATCAGTGAAGTAACCTCTGTCAGTTGCCCCCAGTGCCCCCAGATGGATGGTCCCTTTGATAAAAAATGAGAGGCGTGCAGAGGTATCTGGTCACTTGTACTTCCTAATGACCTGGTAAAGGATGTCGATATTGTTGTTGGCCAGGTTGAGGAAGACCAGGCGGCCGAGGCCACGGAACGCCCCCTCCTTCACCCTGCGGACATTACAGCGCTGCAGCGACAGGTGAGTCAGGTAGGGGGTGTGTTTGAAGGCTCCCGTTGGAAGCTCCTGAATGTCGTTACCTCGAAGATCCAGCTTTACTGTGATCTACACAAAAACAGAAGATCGCACATTATAAAAGTGCATCTTGAGGGACACTAAAATGAAGACTGGGATGTGACTGAGGCACCTCGTCCAAAGTCGGAGGTACTTGGGTCAGGTTCTTGTTGACACAGGTCACCGTGAGCTGGATCTGGTCACAGATGCACTGCTGTGGACATTTTGCCATGAATGCTGCTGGGATGCAAAGAAGCACCAAGAGCCAGAGGGTGTCGGGACTGAGCCGGGAGCACATCTGAGAGGGGAAAAAAAAGGAGCATTTACTTCATTTGCCTATGCTTTTGGGCCAAACGCCAACACCCAGCTGTTCCTGCTGCTGCTGCTGCTACTATTGCTGCTTATATTTGTTTTAATACCCTCTAGTTGTGACTTATCCATTCACGGGCAGTCATTGTTGTTTGTTAGCTCTTCAATAAACTTTGTGTAAGTTCTGTTTTGGCGACTCTCCTTCACTCATATTTAAAAACAATTTACACCATCTAATCTACTCACTTTTCAAATTATGAATTAAGTACGCCCATAATTAGAAATAATATTATCTTGCCTGCATCATTAGAGACAATAGATTTGTTTATGTAACTCCCTGGTGTATGCCTACATTTGTTTGGCAAAGTGTTGTTTCTGTATCCTTTGATTGTCAGTCTGAAGAACATCAAACTGGAACAAATGGTGCGAAAGGGAATTCAATCAAATGCAGTTAAAAATTATTTGAGCCGTTTTACCAGCAGAGCTTTTAAATATAACTCATGAGCAATTCAAGCACTGTAACCGTTGCACTCAAACCAAAATTTTAATTCCCTGTATTTTTGTTGGACATGTTGCACTTACTTTATGAATAAAATGCAGGTTGGCATTGATCAATGAAGAATCAGAGTTTGACACCACTGCAGGATGGTAATATGGAGGTTGAGGAAGATGTACAGTAATAGATGCCTTTAAGAAACGTTTTGGCCCCAGCAGTCTCTACTTTAAAAAGCATGCATGTACAGATTATTTGGTGGACCCAAACTCACATTTGACGATTAAAAAGCTGTGTTTATTTGACTTATCCTGTTTTTCTTTCATTCCCAAGCTTATTACAAAAAAAAAAAAAAAAAAAAAAAAACCTCCATCATCCTGTACTTTTGGGGGATTAGAGCCATTTGGTCAGATTGATCTGCCCTAGTCTTCACTGGAATGCCTTAAAACCACATTCCCATGTTGGATCAGCAGACTTGATCCACAGGAATGGACACGAAAAGCTTCACAGCTCCGCACTCTGAATTTTGGAGTCTCAAAATGTTGACACGTGCAGTGGTGCCTTGCCTAAGCCTTTCTGTCAAAACTGCCACATCAAATTCTGTCACTGCTGGACTTTTTGGCATTCATTAAATGTTAATGCTATAGTGTTTTAGGATATTTAAAAACTTCAAAGGCAGTATAAAATACAATTTTCTGTCATTTACAGACAATGAAACATGTTTCCGAAAATTACACTGACCAGAAATGACAAATAAAATCTATGAATAGGATACATTTTTCACTGGATGTCCTGTAAATGATTGGCTACACAACACTGTCATACCTTCTCCTCTATTGTATTATTTGAGGGAATGTGTACTAAAAACATAAGCCTAAATACATCTCATATTTACTTGTACAATATGAAACATCTAGATCCCTGAGGTCTTCAGGAAGTGATTTATTAAATGTTTCCAAAGTCAGGAGAAACACGGTAAAGCAACTTTTAGTTCCTATTTGCTCAGGCTTTCCATAAACAAGAAAAATGTACTCATTTTATAATCTTTTTCTTGATAAAGCATTGATTATTCCAATTTTGTACACCATTCTTAATAGCTTTGTTTTAATGTATGTTTTTTTATTTCCATGTAAAACACAGTGAACTGCCTTGTGTCAGACTGGTGCCATAGAAATAAACTTGCCAAATTATGTTTAAGTGCTAAGTGCAATGGATATATGTGAGAAAACCTGTACTACTTTAATGTGTCCAATGTTTGGCTCATGCACTCATGAGCACCAGAGCAAGCTTCAGCTCCAATACATACATTTCTCTTAAAAACTAAATGATGAATTAATGTTATTGTCAGATATGCATAAGTCCAAAAGAATCCCATCAAATATTGGGGACCCCTGACTATGCAACACTCATCTGAAGTCACATGCATTTAACTTCGTGTTGAGATTTTCTCATTTTCAGAAACTGCAATTCTTCTGTGAATGAACTTGATATTTTTCAAGTCGCGACAGGGCGACTGACTACAGTATGAATAGCGTAGATATTCAGCATACCAGGTTTTGTTCCAATGACTCCCTGTACAGAAAGGGGCCAAGAAACTAGAGACGGAGGAATTTCCTCAGTCCGGACTGTTTGGCCGCGACCCTCTGGGGATCAACAATCCAAACCGCAGAGGAGCCTCCGCTCCGGCCGCGCACAAAGACGCACACTGTCTTTCCCGTCGGTGTTGTGCCAACTTGCGTTCACCACGTAGGGAATGTGTCTTCAGACCAGAAGCGGTGAGAATATAGTGCTCAATTGCGTGTAAATGCAGAACTTACATGATTATTCTCCCCAACTTGTGCGTAAAGAGGAATTGACGCTGCCAGGCGCTGCCAGTTAGGCTACATAATCAAATACTTTACGTTTGCCCTTCTAAACACGAGAACATTTCTAGTAAAATATGTTGTAATTTTTTTAAACTATAAATTTGAATGGAAAAGGTACTTTATCATTTATTTCCTTGGCCGAGTTCGTTTTACGCACACACGCACCTCGGTATCGTCGTGGTTCTGATTCCGTCCAGCTGCTGGTCTCCACTGGCCGCTGAGTCTCTCTCACGGTCACTGACGCTCTTCCCCCGGTTGTCCCCCCCATCCAAAACAAACTCCGTTTATCCCCTTCATCCACGACTTCTCCCCTGTGGACGCGCACGCACCTCCACCTCCCACCTCCGGACTCCGAGCCCGTTAAAGAAATAGTTCACCCAAGTGTGCAAACTTGTTTTCGCCTCACTACCATGCCACAAGGATGGAAGCTATTCTTTTATTAACAACTCTCACACACAAAAGCAAGCTTTTAGCACAACATAAATTATATTTTATAAAATCCTGAAATGGTTTGGTCACCTTGGATCATTAATAGGTGATCATCTGAGGAGACGTAACAAGTGAACGCTGGGTTTTCATGATACATTTTATGCTGTTTTCTAAATAAACGGAGGAAAAACACTAATAGTGGGAAATTTCCACTGTGAAAGGGGAAAGTTTCTTCATCTAGCCATCTATTTAAGCCAATTCAGAATTTCAGAGCACCAGAGGCAATCCCAGTCCTCCACAGATCACTGATCCCTCAGAGGGCAAACTCAGAGACTTATATTCACATTCACAAGTAATTAAAGGTCAACAAATAGCCTCAAACGTGTATGGACTGTAGAAATGAGTAGATGGAATCAACGCATACATAAACAAGTACAACATGCAAACTGTACTTGCCCGTAAGTTAATATCGCTATGGAGTGATAGTCTAAACCAGTACTCAGCCCCCAAAAATTCTTCCCAGGAGGAAATGTGATTCTACTAAATACAGTGATATTTGTCCATTTACATGAGAAATATACAAAGCTTAAATATTTATATTACAACTTATTAAGGATGTCAGCTTGTATGGGTGAATGTAATGCTATTTCTCAAATATCTGCATTTTTAATGGATAAATGTCCATGGGATGATTTCAATGAGGGTTTTGGAGATTCTTCTAACAAATGTGTTTAATCGTCATATTTGCATTTGATTACACAACCTTTTTTAAAAATATGTTCCACCTAAGACTCATTGTTAAAATGACAGCCCCTTGTTCAGTGACAGATCAAAGATCAGTCCATCTCCTGAGATTTTCTGGAATAAACACAATACACATGGTCGATCTAGTTTGTTAGACTGGTTATATTTAAGACAGATCGTTCATTACAATTTAACACCAGGTAAACAGACATTAGTTATAGAAACTTAGTTATATGTTATTCAGATTATCATTTAAATGCTTATAGTATGTTCCATTTAGCTCCCATTTCCCTTAACAGCTCCAAGGCATCACAAACATACAAAGAGCGATATGAAGGAACACACAGCAACTGAACACATGCACCACAAAGTCATCCAAGAGCAGGATTCTTCCAAAGAAAGAAGCATCTGATGAAAGTGATTGTTATGTTTCATTGGAATGTGCCGGCTGCTTTCTGTGCAGACCAATGCAAGCATGCACACAAACACACACTAAATATTGAGGCTCATGGGTGCGAGTGTGTGGTGCAGCAGCATGCAGCCCACACGTCCACAGCGGTCCGATGGAAATGGGCCTTATGAAAAGCAGCATGATTGTGACTGGACAGATTGTCCTATGACTTGACCGTCCTGCCTCTAAGTTAAAAAAAAGTGGTCATAAAAGCAACAAGTGATAAGAGGACCTTTTTTCTGACTCATTTAAAGTGGCAGTTAACTTCCAAAACAAGTATCACAGTGTGAGCTACAGATAGAAAACTGCAATAAATCTGTATATGCATGTGTGTGTATCAGGACTCTTCAATATTCGTCAAATTTGATAACACAATTCACAAATTTCTCAAGACACAAGTCCAAATCTGTTAGTTTAGTTTGAATTGACATATTTGTTGTAAACAGGACGCAAATGTTTTAAAAAGGTTAAACATTCTGCAAAATGTCCTTTTTTCCCTTCCTCCATTAAGTTCACAGCTACCTGTGAGAAGTTCTGCATTTTTTTGTTATTTGTATCTATTTTCTATAAAAATATAAGTCTAAAGCAAAAGTAGAAAAAAATAAACATTAAGACATTCTGGACACCCTTCTGCTATACCTCCATAAAATATATAACATTCAGTGGTTCTGTTTGTCCTTTGAAGTGTAAAGCTTCCCTGTTTGTTCTGATGGTGGAAAAAAAAAAAAAAA
>OMNM01044027.1:21972-33605 GCA_900302745.1 Parablennius parvicornis
GCAGTGTGTGTCTGCGTCCCTGTGTTGATCCTGGCTGTGGCTGAACGGTGAGATCAGTGATGCTCGAGACTCCTCTTCTGCAGAGCGGAGCTCAGCCTCTCTGAGGCGTCGCTGCAGGACTTGAGAGCCTCGTCGTTCCTGAAAGTATACGCAGACACAAACGATGCCACATAACAGGCTGAATTAGTTAAGAAAGCACATAATCTTATCAGCGAATTAAAAAAAAAAAAAAATCAGGAGAATGCAGTTCAGAGTTGTGTAGATAAGGGATAGTCGTACTTGGACAGAAAGATGTGGAGCAGTGAGGCGTGGTGTTGAGGGAAGTAATCCTGCTGGACGGCGTGTTCCAAACACAACAGATGACCAGAGACCAGCGGAGCCTTCTTCACTTTTCCCTCTCCCTGAAAAACAAGGAGTGTAGAATTACAGGCTTGTGGTTGTGTCTCATCGTGAGGTTGCACTTCACTGTCATGCCTGTCTTGACACTTTGAAAGTATCTAGGAAGTATTCACATCACTTCGGAGGTCTACAGACAATCCCTTTGACTTCATACTTGGTCTGGGCACTGACGTATCCAAGCATCTGAATTTACCACATTTTAGCTCCAATGATGTTCAACGGACATCTCAAGGATGACAAAGGCTGTTAATACTTAGGTGTAAGGGATTTCTTAGTTGTTGTAAGACTACTTAAAGAAAGGTTTTTTTTTCACATTGTCACAATGGAGTATTGTGTGTAGAATTTAGTTATAAAAACACATTTATTTCATTTTGGAATAAGGCTTTAACAGCAAAATGGTTAAACAGTGAAGCACAGTGAATACTACTGTACCTTGAGTAGTCCCATCCTGACCAACAGTACGGAGAGGAATGAGTATGAATGGAGAGCAGAAGCAGACAGGAGCTTTTTCAACACTGCATCTGTAGCCCACAGTGACGCAAGTCAGTAAAATAAAATAGTATTAACATTCAGCAACAGACCTTTAAGCAATATGGAATTAAGTAAACAACAAAAACAGCTCCTTGTAGTCAGATCATTCACCTGTAGTGTCTAGAACAGCTGTCTTTATCTCCAGATCCTCACTATACAAGGACGCAACTTTCAAAAAGACATCGGCAGCCTCGTGTGGCTGGGACGCATCGACCTGGTGAGAGCAGGCCAGACTGTTAGACATCATTACTTTATCATGTTGAGAATTGCAGACACAAAGAGGGAAAGTTTGCAGTCATTTCTATGAAGCATCTCACATGTTGCTGCAGGTTTTCACTCATGTCTCCCAGCTGGAGGAGCTTTTCTGCAGAGGGGCAGCTGAGGAAGGACACAACCTCTGCCTGAGAGGAGACAAAGACACAAGACACTAGGTTGTTTGTCTCAAATTCTAGAAATAAAGCGATGGAAAGATTTTTTTTTTCTATAGAAACTAATGAAACTAAGCAGATGATGACTTAACGTACCGGACTTTGTGCTTTCACAGGACTGTCTTCTTGCTGTGTCATTCCATTCTCCTTTACCATTTCACCGTACTCATCGTTCTCATCATTAGAGCCTCCAGTGGCATCATCATCATCCTCCTCCTCCTCTTCCTCGTTTTCATCATCATTGCCATCTTCCTCATCCTCGTCATCAGGCTCTCCCTCATCGTCACTGTAACAAATCCAATTAACACATTTTTCAAAGCTGCTCTCATACTTAGGTGCAGTTTAACAGTAATGAAAGCCTGAGGACAGATTCTGGGAGTATCTTCATCACAAGTTTCACCTGAGTGATGCCAGCATGTCTCCTTTGTCCTTGTTGTCCATGGCCTCTCTCAAAGACTCACAGCCCTCCTCTCCCAGACAGTTACCTGTTATCATGACGCATTCAGGTATGAAAACTTTTATAATTCCTTTTTTGGCAACTTAAAGATTCCATATAGCTTGAGAAAGAAAAATAGGATATTTAGAAATGTAGTGGCAGGAACGAAAGTCATTTTCCTTGAAGGCGGAAAAAATAGCAATCCCAAGAAATCAACTGATATTCCTAGTTGAAGTTGTTGAGTTAATCAACAACCCAAGTTGAAAAATCTACTTTCCTTCAATTAAAAACCTTCCCAATATATTTCATATATTTTGCAATGCACAGGTATAAACATTCGTAGTACCATTCATATCCACTTTCTCCATGTGAGATTTGTCCATCACAGCCTGAGCCACGACAAGTGCCGCAGCCTCTGTGATCTCACCAAACGACAGATTGAGTTCCTGGAGAGAAGACATGGAAGGAAAACAAAAAATAAGCACTGCTCATAAGATCTGCGAACAGAATCCAGGCACACAAGAGTTTTCCAATGGACTGACCTTGAGGATTGGCAGGCCTTCTCTCATAACAGCAGCGAGAGCAATGGCTCCCTCGGAACGCACCAGACAGTCGCCAAAGTTGATCACCTCAACGTTTCTGAGGTGTCTTAGAGCCTACACGATGAAGAACAAAGAAAACTGCTTCATCAATAGGATTGTGTTTTTGTGCTTTTACAATATTCCAGATTGGAACCAGGCTTCACCTGTGCCATGGCCAACGTTCCCTTTTTGGTGAAGGTGTTGTCATTAAAGTTGAGAACTCGAAGCTCTGGGTTATGTCGCATTGCTGAAGCCAGCGCCACCACTCCAGGGTAATTGATACCATTCTGGGGCATGTGGACCTCCTCCAAGCTGCCCATCAGCTGGCATCAGAAGAAAAAAAACACACAGCCATCAGGATACATGTTTAGGATTTGTGTTTCATCTCGCGAATCAGAAACACAAGCAAAAAGTTGACAACTAATAAGGTATACTATTGTCACGAGAAGTAAACTGCATGTCAAAAGAAGATCAGATCTGTCATGCGAGTGTTTTTCTACCTGAAAAGCCTTAGCCAGGGCGCTAGCTCCTTCATTTTCCAGGCGATTCCTCCCTGCTACAAATAGTCTCAGACGGAGAGGAGTCCCGAGGGCTGATGACTGTCGGTGGCACTCCATCAGGGCTTCAGCCAAGATCTAAGTTGAACAAATAAGTATGTAAGTAAGTTATTTTTATTTGATTGTTTGAAGTAATACAAGCGCTTAAGAGCACTCACCTTTCCTCCACCGATCCCCATGCCGCAGTTGTTGAGCCGGAGCTCCCTCAAAGTGTGGCAGCAGGGGCTCTTCAGCAGCTGTTCGATTCCTTTAACGCCATCCGGGCCGAAGGCGTTATCACTCAGGTCCAGCTCTGTGAGCCGGGTTCCGGCACTCATTAACGCACTGCCCAGAAACCTCTGCAAGAAAAAGTAAGAAGGGAAATGTTGAATATGAAGCCAAATATCCCCCCCAACAAACTCTACTGAACGGATCCGGACCTTGCTGACTGTACCCATACAGCAGTTTCCGTTTCAGATTTCAATCTATTAATTGTAATTATTAATTCAGTTATGCAGAAAACACTGACGGCTTTACCGTCCACTGAGCTTTATGCCGTTTCTATACAATGTTTTGTTATTAAGTGTTTTATATACACAATGCCTCACTTCTAATAATGAAAGATTCAACAGACTAAACTGTGCATATAAAAATTTTAAACATTTAAAAGTTTAAAAATTTAGATGTTAACTCATAATGCTTTGTATGGAAAGTTATTTTCAGCTTTTTGGGAATTTATTCAGAAATGGTTAGCCATTAACATTCCTATATCTAATCAACTGGTCCTGGAATGATGACAGGTAATGATGAGTGGCTGCAGTGCTCACCAGGGCTGTTGGGATTTCGGAGCGCAACCTTCCAGTAAACATGTCACTCCAATAGCATCTCTGGAGGACAGAATGAGAGAACATGTTTTATGTTGTTACAGTACCACATATTTACATGACATAAATGTCAGAGAAGAGAAGACGAGTACCTGCAACAGGTCTTTGGTCTCCAGAGCTTTGGCAATAGCTTGAGCTGCCTCAACTCCCACAGTGTTCCCTTCCAGACGCAAAGCCCTCAAACCCTGGTAGTGTTTGATTTCACACACCAGTTCCTCCACTAAAAACAGAGAGGGCAGATTAGCATCACTGAGGAGGAAAACAAGCATCAGTCACCTGTCATGATAAAAAAAAAATCTAATTTTTATAAGAAACAACCTCAAGTGAAGCCATCTGACCTGACTCTGCATTGTCCAGCTTCAGTCCCAAGCCTTTATAGCTCAGTTCATCCCCGACGTGGGTCTTGGACAGAGCATCAGCCAACTGGGAAATATCATCTGAGGCCATGTTAACTGTGAGGTAACAACCAGAAGAAAAATAGAAACACAGATCACTCATCGTGCTAAGCAGTGTGGAAATTAGCATATGTAGAGTTGTATACCTCTTAAATTAATCAACCACTTAATGACAGCAGAAAAATTAGTTTTACTTACAAATATATATATAAACTAGGATAAACTATGAAGTTGGCGCTTTCGCTTTATCGGTGTTATAGATTAATTGGTTTCCCTATGAACTGGTGACGGACTTCCGTTAGTGTCCGTTGTCGGTGCTGACAACAGTAGACGTTAAAGAACCGACGGAAAGCCAGAGCTGTCCTGGCGAACGCATTAATTACATATACAATAAAGTTCCCTAGCGCCGTACCTTTTCAATGTCCCCTTTATAAGTCTGCAGTTACTCGCATTAAAGTCGGACACAAAGGAAGTCGGTCATCAGTTAACAGGGATTACAGTCAATCCGAAACACTGGCACTAACTAGCGGCTTTAACATTGGCTTCACAAAATCCTACTCATAGCTAATGTGGCTTCCTGAGTTCAACCCGCCTCTCTTTTCGTCATACATTTTTCATTCCTGTATAAAAAAACTGATAAAAATTCAATGTTTTCAATAAAAAGAGAAACTTTAATGGAGAGGAGACACACGCACCTTGTTCCGCGCGGCACGCCGGTCGCTAAACTGTGTGACGTCATGCGATTTCGTGTATTCCGTTTAATGAGTGTCACAAGTCCAGTGCATATGATTTATCGCCCCCTGCTGGCAGCCTCCGACTTGCCGCTATCGCTGCACACCTACTTTTAGTAAAAAAATTTAAAAAGCGACTAAAAGTGTCAATCCAGGCATATCAATCTTCTTATGTCTATCCTCATGAAGAACATAAAGGTGGAGTATTCGGGCTGCAATAATGGAACAAATATATAGGTTTTTTTTTTTTTATTGTGAGGTAACAAACTAAATTGTGTGATTAATTGTCAAGAATAAAATTCAAGAATGCAATATTGAGAGTAAAGCTTAAATTTTGAATGATGGTAAAATATGTAGTTTTTGGTTTTCACATTTTCTGTGTGGCCACACCTACTCACTATTACACACCCGCCATTGCATTTTGCACTCTGTGCGTTCCATGGGAGTGTTAATTTTGCCTGTTTGTGCTACTATTTATTTATGTTTTTTGTATTGTTTGTGTTTTTCTTTTATGTTCTACATATTTTGCTTATTTTGAAATGTTGTCACGTTTATAGGACCTGATGGACAGTCGCTGCCATGCTTGTATGCGTCTGTGACAAATATAGTATGTAATCTAATCTAAATTCTGCACCACAACAAAGAAAAACTTCAAAGTTGAAATTGACATTTATTATGGCATGATTGTAATTACCCAGCACACTCAGGATGAAATTGGATTGTTTGTGACCCCTGAACTAAAATATGTTTGACACCCCTGGTACTGTTGAACAGTGAATACTGTAAATATTGTATATATTAGAGTTGCTGCTGCTACTAGGTGTATTTTCCGACAAGTTGATTGCTTAGATTTCAATTACTTAAATAATTGGATAAATATATGTGTGCATATGTACATAAATAGATGTATCTAATTGTCTATTTATATATGCATTGTCTGCTTCTCTGTGTTCGACAATTTTTTCCTTAGCTATTTTGTGCAATGTGATATTGCTGCTGTGACTACTGAATTTCCCCTTGTGGGAATAATAAAGTCAGATCAAACCCAATCTAATCACAGAAAAGTCCCACAAAAATGTTATGCACAATATGACAGTCTTGATTGTGTATGATTCCTGGTGTGAGCTTCAAAATACTTTGAATTCCCCACGAAAGGACGATATTCCATTGCCAGTCTTACAAAGAGTGAAATTTAAACACGCATTTAATTTATTTAAATCGCCTTGGTGTCTCCTTCACACTGACTGACCTGGAGACGCGCAGTGGTGTTTCTGCCGCCCTCTGGCGGTCAGACCTGTCCTAGGAACTTGTTGCGGTACTGCACTGGTAAAAACAGCTAGCAGGTAGCGGCGTTAGCCACTCAGCCAGTCCAGCAGCTGCAGTCGAACTCCGTCCACACACCAATGACAGGGACACTCCTCTCACGGACATGCGTTTGGATGCTGACTGAGATTCGGCTGACTGGTTTCTCCCCGAGGTTCTCGCCCCGCTCCGTGCAGCCCTCGGCGGTCTGACTCCGCTCGGTGAGTTGTCGTGCTCGGCTTGGCTGGTTAGCTCTCGGATGGAAGTCCGCCGCTAACTTATCTGGCAGCTCGTCAAATGTAGGTCAGCGTGCTCCGCGGCTCGACATGTCAACTCAACTAACCGGCCGAGGTGGTACAATACAGTTTAAATCGAAAGAAATTGGACTAATCTCGCGACGGCCGCATTTAATTCCCGTTGTATACTTGACTTGTAGTGATTAGCATGTAGCACGAATTAGCATTTAGCTTAAACCGGCTAATCCCAAGTGCCAGCAAGTGGAGTCAGACATCAACGCCGTTTTCTGCATGTTTCAGGTATTTATCTTTATTTTTAATACCAAAGTAATATATGCACATCCCGCACTAATGTTCGCCATTTGCAACATAGACTTAAGCTTTGTTGAGGCTATCGTGAAGATTTAAATAGGGTCTTCAAATGAAGATGATCCCGTACATTGAAGGTGAAATAATGTCCTTTCTTTGTGGAAGAAATCATAATTTACTGAGCTCATATGTTAACGCGGCTAGTAAAAGTGTGTGCACAGCTAAATTATAAGTTGTCCTCTATGTTTATTTGCAGGCCCCTGATTCGTCCAGGGCGGAAAATAGTGAGCATCGTTTGTTGTTTTGTTGTTGTCAATCATCGCAGGAATAAGTGATTTTGCACAACGACATCGATGCTACTTGTATTTCTTTGACTTTCCGGAGTCTGAGCTGTCATTGCTGTCGTGCAGGAGATTTAAGCAGTTTGAAAGTCAATCCTTGTCTTCATCCCCAGGCGATGGATCCTGAACGACTGAAACGAAGAGAGGAGATCCAGAAGGCAATGAGCTTTATCCAGTAAGAACACACATATACACACCAGCATGGAAAGCTAGGCTACAATGTCAAGTGATGATCTGAACACCCTTCTTATTTTCTCTTCACAGGTCATCATTGCCTTTTCCAGAGCCAGAGAGTTATGAGGTTTGCATTTCCCGACTCGCTTACATCATGTTTGTGTAGCAAACAGTCTACCTTTCACCCAGATAGCATTTTTTTTATATCCAACCTCGTGTTACTTTCAGGCCTTTCTGACTCAGTTGGTGTGCAATTTGCTGGACGAGGGAAACGCTTGCTTCCGAGACGGCGACTGGCGTCAGGCGACCCAGCAGTATGGGGAGGGGATCAGCGTGGCCCGCTACGCTCAGGCCGAAGCACTCGTCATCCCCCATGAGCTACTGGAGAGCCTCTATGTTAACCGTGCCGCTGGCTTCTATCAGACTGTAAGAGAAGGGAGACGCTGGTGGTTGTGTGCAGTGGTGTACTCCAGGGTGTACAGCGTATACCCACTTGTTTTTCACTCAGCATTGTGTACATCTTCTTCCAAATCCAACCTGATGCACCTCTCAGCAGTATCCACAAACCAGAATATCTACTTTTTTCCCCTAGGAGGACGAAGCCATGACCCACACTACTCTGCCTCTAATTGGCTCGTACTTGCTGCATTCACTGATTTGATTGGTTAAAGTTTATGTTAACCGTGCTGCATAACGGTTGACGAGCCAATCAGAGGTATGACGGTCATGACGAGGCAAATATTGGTAACCTCTTTAACATACCAAAACTATGTAACAATGAGCAAATTCTATGGATTGATTTTCACTAAATAGTCCTCTTACTTGCCACTGTTTATTAAAAAAAAAGTGATTATTCTCAGCTCATTTAAAAGAAGTAAAAAAAATTGAGCTGATACAGACGTCTCCTGGGAAAACCATATCTTTGACTTTAAGGGATCCATAGTTTATCATTAATTTAGAATTGTCAATTAACTCCAAACCCATGTTTTTGAACTTAGGGAAACAAACTCCACACTTGTAATTGCTTGGTGGCCATTTCAAATCAGTTATTAAAATGTTTGATGTGTTTATGAATTTCCATAATCTTCATTGATATACATGGTTATGCGAATTGGAACTTTACAAAATGTAATGCCATTAAAAGGAACATTCAGTTTTACTGTTTCTTGTGCTTACTGTGTTTCTGCTGTGTTCTCGTGTCTCCTCAGAGGGAGTTTGACCGCGGCATTCAGGACTGCGACAGCGCGCTCTGCGTATCGGAGGGCAGTCGCAGAGCTTTGTTCCGCAAAGCGCTCTGTCTCAGGGAGCTGGGTCGCCTCAGAGAGGCCTACGAATGTGGAACCAAATGTCTTCTCACTGCACCACATGTGAGTTATTCATTCATCCGCTGGAGCTGATCAATACTGTTTATAGTGTTGGGATGCATTGATACAACTGTTGGAAATTACTCAAATAAAGTTTTAGAAACCATCTAAATATCAGCAAATGATCAGATATTGCGTGGATACTTTTGAAAGCCAATTCATCCTGTTATTTTCATCATTTGATCTCTAGGACAGGCAGGTGGGTGACCTGGCTCAGGATCTAGCCAACAAACTTGGCCTAAAGGGTCGTAAAGCCTACGTCAGCCTGCAGACGGAGCCCACCGCCACAGACGGGGAAAGCCTTGGAGAGGGTTCCGCTCCCACTGGAGAGGTAGCCAGTGCTGCCACAGAGACATTTAGGGGTTTCATGTAGGACGTCACGTTTAAATCCAGCTCCCTTTTCTTTCTTTAGATGTCCTCCAATGGGCTGGAGTCTCTCGGTGACATGGGACCAGGTATGGTAAAAGTATCCATCTCTGAACATGTCCGCTCTCACCCAAGCTCTCTTTCTGACACATCTGTGCCGTTTCCTCCTCATCCTACTTCCCCAGCGGACCTTTCCAGCGCACAGTGCATCCCCGCTCCGCTGGCCACGCCCATCCCGGTCAGCGACGACCCTTCAACCACTGTGGTCACTTCATGCACAGACCTGTCGGAGAGCCCCAGCAGCCAGGCCCTGCCCCCCATGCCGTACTCTGTGCCGGTGTCGGAGCACATGGACGAGTGCAGCAGCAGCGTCATCAAGGGCGAGCTGGACAGCCTGCTAGAATGCCTCCCCAAGAAAGTCCTTGAGGTGAGTGAAGGACGTGGAAAGTTAATCTTGAAAACATCCGTCTTCTTAGAGCTCCATCCAATTTATGGGGGAAATTCTTTAAATCACTTAACATCTGGCCTCAACATGTCAAACCACACCTGAACCTTTTAAAACAGACTTAAACTTGAGTTCGCTGGTATGTCCCAACTTAAATGTGATTGGGACTTTTTTTTTCTAAAGTAGACACTTTACAGTTTAGTTGGTTTATCTCTGGTTATATTTCAACACATAGAAAATTCCTTGGATCACTTAACATGACCCACAGAAAAGAAAAGGTGGGAAAGAACCTGACCTAAAGAACAGAATATAACAATGCAATACAACAAGCATGCACCTGAAATCAAATCTAATCCAGACTCTTTGTTCATGACCCAAATCATTGAAACTCTAACAGGACTCTTGAGTTTTTCTTCTTTGTAAATGAACCAGACTGAGGAACAGACTGAGTCTGACTTTTAAAAGAAACCATGGATTTCCTAAACTCGGGTAGTTCACGTTAAAGGGTTAACATAGTTTCTGTCTCCTCCTCCAGAATCCAGTCCAGGGTGCCATCCCAACCAATCTCCCCAACACGGCGGTGGGTCTCCGGCCTCCGTACTCGCCCAGCCTTCCAGCCCCATCCCCTCAGCTGCCCCCCGCCTTCTTCAGCTCCCCCATCAGTGACATGCCCTCCCTGGAGCCGTACCCACCGCTGCGGGACCAGGGCTCCACCCAGGCGCAGGACGCACTGGGAGGCTTCTCCACCGACGGAGAAGGGAAAGCAGGAGTCGCCGCTGGCGGGCTCGACTCGTTGTCGGAGTACACTCTCCCCGGTGAGTCCAGCAGGAACAGCAATGCCTTTCAGTGCAAGTGTGCGCAACAGTTGTTTCATGTTGGCCGCGGGCCGATCTAAGAAGAGACCATGTTGATTCCATCACTCACAATTCAGCAACGTGACGGTAATAAAATGTATTAAAATGAACACGAGTTATTTGTTTGAACCAAGGTTGTCTAAATGTTGAGGAGCCAGACTAGTAATATATCATTAAAATCTATACAACATAACTACTTCAAATGTTTTATTTTGTTTCATTGTGAAGAAGTATTTTATTAGAAAAGATCAGCATTTGATTGAAAACGTTATAAAACCTGAACAAGTCGAGATTGTTAAAGACTATTAAATGGAATTTCAACATGATGCTGATTGCTATGCTGCTTCTCGGTGCAAAAAACTGAAAAGCTCCAAAACTACATTCTCAATTTGCTGCCAGTATTTTTTTTCAATAAATTTTGTTGCATTTAAATTAAAAACTACTGACCTTCATTTGGTAAATCTTATCTCATTGTCATGTCAGCCACTTAAACAATGTGAGCACCAGGTTCTAATTTAGAAACGGCTTTTGCTTCTTTTCATGTTGAAACGATGCAACGTTGTTCTGAGCTTCAAAAATAGAAATACAGTGTAAAATAGTATATTTTTCAAATTATTTGGAATTGTGAAACATCCTTAGTTATTTTGCACATATATTAAAATTTTTAATTCATGCTAATTTTCCATTTATGTCTTGATAATGATAAATACGTTATGTCATAATTTTAGAAAACATGACAAAGTCATGTTTATTTTAACCAAATACATATATACTATATATATACAAGTATACTAAATATATATGCATACTACTGCTAATTAATTTGACAACAAATCACCAGATACTTTTTTTTTTTAATTTTATTTAATCACCATTTTGACTTTGTCAACAAAACTGGAAAAACTTCTGGGCTTGTTAGAAGTACCATTGACATTTTCCGGTCTCCAGTCTTTGCACACAATACTGATTTAGTCGTTGATGTTGTGTTTTAATAAACATGTCTATCTTAGTGTGACTCCTACATGTAACTGAATATTAATAACAATAGTACCAACAATATTATCTCCACTCATGAAGAGACGTTGCTGCCGGAGCTCCTTTCTGAGTGTCGGCTTTAACCTGAGACGTGCGTCACTGGCAGGCGGTGTGAGTCAGCAGTATCACAATATGGTGTCTGACACTAGTGTCCTTGTGTCTGTGGTCTTCAGGGGGACGAGTGTGTCACAGCTTCATCCCTGGGATGCGCAACCACAGTGCAACACACGCAGTAAGTAAAACGTGCAAGGTTGCCATTTCTGTTTGTTTATCTGTTGCAGGGAAA
>OMNM01044028.1:0-13054 GCA_900302745.1 Parablennius parvicornis
ACGCAAATTGTAAATAGCATTATTAGGGTGACCACATTTTATTAATCGAGGTCAGCTGGTCCGACCTTAATAGGCTCAATTAAATGACACTGAAAGTCTACTCAGAATGATTATAATATCTATGTCTAGATAGATAGATAGATAGATAGATAGATAGATAGATAGATAGATAGATAGATAGGCCATCTTCACACTCTCCCTGGATGGGGAGAGTTTAAGCAACACAGTTTTGGTGTGTCACATATTGGTTTTTCTTTTTTCTATAATCAGCTCAACAAGTGTGTTGGTGTGCCAAGCAGGGAAGATGCTACAGTGCCATTTTATGTTAGTCTGCAATTAAATTAATGTTCAATTTTGTGTTGATGCAGTTAAAATATTGTTTAACAAAACAAGAGACTTAGTTGTATTTTATGTGCGGCCTGTCGTGCAGGTCAGGTTTTTTTTGTCCCGCCAGAACTTCAAGACCTCGTGGTGGCGAAAAACCTAAATAGAAGCTGTCGTTTCAAGTGGACAAATGAACAAAAAATATGAAATAATGTTCTTAATTACTTTTAACTTTGGGGAATAGTAACCTCACAAATATTTCTAATTATATACTGCATGCATGTAATGCATGTATAAGAATCACATTGAGTATTGGTTATTGGGATTTTTTTTTTTCCCTTCGAAACACAGCACTTGATCAGATTGCAAGTATATTAGCAGCAATACTAACATCAGCTCTCTCTGTATATTTCTGAAACGCACTCAAGCAAGCAAGATTTATCATTCGGCAGCAGAAAACCAAATGCTAAATAACTTTTTTCCCACGAAAAGGTTACTTCACCATATTGCTTGTTTTTTTTTTTCAAGACATCGTCCAGTGAAATGTGACCGTGAAGCATAAACGTAAACTTAAACGTAGCAAAAATTGATGTTTCAAAGCTTCAAGTCGCCAAAAACAATTATATTAGAAAACTCCAGACAAAGTGAAGATTTGGAAAAACACTGTCTTTAGGTTTGCATGTAGACAGAGAGGGAAAGAGTTTAACATCACAGTTTGTGACAGAAGTGTCATCAGCATCATATGTGTATGATGCGTGTTTAAAGTTTGACTACTGTAATGACAATGGATGCTGTCAAAGCACTGCTTGTTGTTACGTTTGTGCAAACTCGTTTGGCTTGTTTGCATATACAATCACAAATACTAGGCTATGTCAAGGAAAAGAGTAGAAGGAGTGGTTGGAGGTCAGGATTTTTATGTCAACTTTTCCTCTCACCAAGACCGAGGGTTTCCTGCCAACCTCATCACTGCCGGTTTTGAATCCGACCTGGGTGAACTGCTCGCTGGTAGGAAAACTTTTAAAATGAAGGCGTTCTCCTTGAGGAATGACTTGAGAACTTCAGAATGTTGCGGTCATTGTTAGTGTCAGTTTGTTGTTGTTAGTGCTTTGTGGCTTCCAGGATTCTGGCTAGCATAGTTGTATGCTTCTTGTCACGCTGTCCTCTACAGGGTTGACGTGATCAAATTGACTCTTCGTGGCGTTATTATGCAGATGTATGTAAATAAAAATGTTTTTGAAAATGATCTGGTGTGGACAATGTTATTTTTGAAAACGTAAAGGACGAAATATCTACTTTTGTATACAAATGTGAACGTGTCCTGAGTCGCAATTTTTAATAGTTGTTTGGCCGGTCATGTATCTTATTAAAAACTGACTTATATAATGTATGTATGATAACAGATAGTGCTATACCACCTTGGACCATTAGATATCATGACAACAAAATGGTGCTACAGTACAACACAGAAACCTCTATTATTACTAAATAAATACACCCCATATTCCCTCATCAACCAGAAGTCTGGGGTTATTATATTTATCTCCAAAGGTAAACTGCTGGCGTACACAATGTACATTGTTTTCTTTCATCTTGACGTGAAGCTTGGTGTCAGCACACGTTAAAGTGAGTGTCCAGGCTGTACACATGAGAAATCAGTTGTTTTCTCCACATCACAGATCTCTCCAATCGATAGCTGTCACCTCATGGCTCAAAGACTGAAAGTGGTTCGATGCTGGGCTGTGGCCTTTTTGTGCAAAGTTTGCATGCTCCATCATCATATGACAGAGCAACACCAAGCAGGTGCCTGTTGTGCAGCGGACAACTCACACTGTGATACAAGCAACAAGTTGCACACGGTTGTTAGGTCAGTAGAAATATGAAGATGCGCAACATATCTTAACATAGCTGGCATTAAGAATAGAGAAATAAATCTCTGGCAACTGAAGTGACGGTTCTAACTCGGATCATTTAGAAAACAAAATATTTTGTAAAAAGAAAGGTTTGAATTATTTTCTATTTGGTTTTAGAGTTATACACCACAAAGTTAGCACTCTTGCCTCACGACCAGACAGCTCCTGGTTCAAACCTATCAGGCCTCAGTTTGCAGAGTTTTCATGTTTTCACTGTACATACCTTGGTTATTGATTTATTTGACATTATGTATGTCTATGATTGAGTGTATCTTTATATGTTTGCCCAATAGACAATAGACAATTCCAGTGCGCACCTCACCTTTTCCTAAATATTACCAAAGATCCAGCAGTAATAGAAAAATGGTTATATTTTGATATTTTGGCCACACTATGAAAATATATGAGAGCATATCAAATGGACGTTTCGTAAGAGCAGAACTGTATCAGGTTGCACTGTACGTAATGAAATTGCTGAATATGTGTATAAACTCCATGATTGACATGTAACATAGACTGCAGCATTATGCCCAAATGTTTTAAATATTGGATAATAAAGGGAAAAAATGCTTCATTAACGGTAAACATTATTCTTTTATCTATTAGTAATATGTCAATGAGTGCATGGTATTTGCTTTCAAAAATATGCATGCATGATGACATGCAATTGTGTAACTCGATTGTGTCAATTTAGTGGTTGACCTTTGTATGCTTACTCAATATCTATAAAGATACTGACCCTTTTTAGAGATTGCATGTTCTACACACTCGGGTGTGATACCTTTACTATATTAGTTTAATTGATATGATTCTTAACCAGAAAATATTGAAGGACAAGTGTCTCTTTTTTTGGAGAAGTGTAGTCTTGGCCCCTATAACAACCGTGATAATTCCCACTTATGCAAGCAGACATACAGTATATTTGAATGTGTTGAGCTTTGTGAGAAATCCTTGATGACTGAAAAGGAAGAGATGGATTTTTGCAGAAGCTCTCTGGATTTATACGATGTGGTTTTACCCTCAGGCTGTGACATGCCCTGACAGATTTTACTGCCTTTCACTCGATTTCAATGTCAGGCTTCTCCACAGGTTACAGTCGAGCTTTTCTCCTGTCTGAGCGTGTAATTCTAAGCACTTGTATATGTGTAAAGGGGAAGTGTTGTGCTATCTATTTTTATTCGTTGCCGATGGAGCCTCTTCAGTTTTCCCACCTTGGCTGTCTTATGGGTCTGCACATTGTTCTTATAGGATCCATATGTAACAGTCTCGTCTTGAATTATTCAGCTGCTGGGTTGCAACAGTGTGAACTTGTAATTACATGTGTAGGTATGCATGAGTGTAGTGTTTTCTTTGTGGTTCCATGTCTGTCAATTTCTTTCTCTCATCTGAAAGTCGCTGTACACACCAGGAATAGAGGAATGTATTGTTGCATTGAGGTATTTTTTGGAGATCAACCTTGAAAAAATGTCCACTCCAATTCTGTGTCGTTTACTAGTTTACATCTTGTCGCTAAAGCCCTGTGAACATTTTCAAGTGAAACCGGAAAATATTCATTGTGTTTAGGGTGTTCGTTTATATAACAATGGTACTTGGAGCCACTGAAAAGGTCATTTCCAAGGAGAAAATCTTTGAAAACACAACTTTTCGGAAACGCCGCTTCTGCACATGTGTACCTTGGCTCTAATAAAGCGTACCTCTTCACATGTACGAGTAGATACACAATAACAACAGCGTCGGCCTCCAGTGTCATGATTCCCAGTCTATACTCTACTGGGACTTGGTAGTTTTAGAGTTGAGAGTCGCCCATAAAAGCGATCCACCTTCATCGTCTGTCCATTCGAATGTCTGTGTACTCTCATTGTTAATGTTTATAGCGTATTGTTCTTTGTGTGCATATGTGTGTGGTTTCATTTCAAAAACCCCAACAGTGCCAACTTATTGCCTGGCATGCCAATTACATTGTCTTCAGTGTTTCTATCATTTCTGAATTTTCTGAAATGAAAATCATTCAAACCATTGTTGTTCTCGAGTTTCTTTCCCCAGTGCCAAATCATGCATTTAACGTAGTTATAACAATTTGGTCCTGAGATGGATGAAGTGCTGTAGAAGACGGAAGTTTCCTCCACATAATGTCTGGAAAGATTGTATTTAAATTGACTTTATCTATTCTATCTCAATAGTCATCAGATGATCCACCCTTTTCATGCACACACTCCCTCTTTTGTTAGTTGTGATTTTTGAAGCCTAAAAACAATCACTGGAACTACAAAGCTAATGCCAAGTCAACAGCAAATGTCACCACTTGGATGTTTATTTAAAACTTTCACCTCTTATACCATTTATTCCATACTTTTTGAATGAAAAGAAGCACGTTGGTGTTAATCTGTAACATTTGTGATTTTGAAAAGCATCTCATAGAATGTTATTTCAATCTGATATATTCTACAGCCTTTTAAAAAAGAGATTCTGGTGTTTTGAGTTGATAAGCATGAATCTCACAACACTTCAGTTAAAATAAAGAAAGTGCATGCATCTTAATTAAAGGCTACACAGCATGAGTTTTTCTTCACAGTCCTTTTGACAACATGTAATGTTGATGACAGCTTTGAACAAAAAAAAAAGTGTACAAGGAGTGTGCTGAAGCACAATCATCTGGTTTAGCTCTGTTGCTAATGTGGCTGCGACTTTACTCACAACTGTAGGGAGTATAATTCCTCCTCCTGCTCTCTTGGTGCTATATTAAGCCCAGGTCCGATGTCTTTCCTGGCCAGTGGTTTGATGTGGTGCCTGGATATTCTGCCCCGTCTGTTCATTTCAGTTTACTTAGGGCTCTTGCAGTCGGTGCCCTGTGGTCGATGCGTCTGTCTGCCTTCCAACAGCGTTGCCCTTATAGACGTAGTTTCAGGTTCAGCAGCACTGTAACACAGTGTTCCCGACACTCTTTATTGTTTATTGTTCAGCACCTACATAACAGCTTAATTTTTACTTTCACTATGAGATATGCTCACGGACCACTTTATTAGTTCCACCTCTTCAACTACTTGTTCATGCAAATAGAGAATCAGGTAATGGCACAGCAGGAAATCAATGTTTTTAGGTTGAAATTTAAGCAGGAAATTTAGGAAGAAATGTGTTTAATGTGACTTTGAATGTCACATGGTGGTTTGAGTATTTCAAAAACTGCTGACGTCCTGGGGTTTTTACCCACTGCAAGTATACAGAACAAAAGAAAAAAAAAATCCAGTAAGCAGCCGTTTTCTTGGATGTTTTGTTGACGCAGGAAGCAGCGGAACACTACACTGGGTGTTACAGCTGTCTAACAATAAAAAAAAAAACATTAAGAGAATAAAATGATTGACATTTCAGCTGAAAATCCCTTGTTTTCTTTTTGGGTTTCTATCGATTTACAGTGAAACACTGAAAATGGTAGCATGCCAGGCCACAAGTTTTCCCTAATGGTTGTTTTTGTGAAAAAACAACAAACGCATGTGCAAAGAGAAAAATCCATGACAAACATTCACAATGAGAGTATACAAACATTCATATCAACTGACGACCAAGTCATTTGCTATTCCGGGAGACTGTCTACTATAAAACTCCCAAATCGCAGGAAAATATGAACAGGGGGTCATGACACTGGAGGCCGCCATTGTTGTTATCATCTATTGACTCATGTATGTGCAGAAGAAAAGTTTTAAAAAAGTTGCATTTTTTTTCTCTATTTCCATGGCGGTGGAGTCAGAGAGTTTTTAAAAAAGTTCTCTTTTTGCCCATGTATGCGGAGACGCAGGGCCATTTTCTCAAAGATGAAATTTCAGTGTAACGAGCCATCCAAAACGCAACAAAAATCTTCAGTTTTCACTCAAGAATGTTGTTGTATAAATGGCGTCAATTTCTCACGGATCGATCCTGCCTTGTATCAACAGTTCAGGCTGCTGGTGGTGTTACAGTGTGGGGAAGGTTTTTTTATAAAAACTTACAAGAGTATTGTTGATGACCATGTTCATCCTTTCATCACCACAGGGCACCATCTTCTGATGGATGCTTCCAGTAGGATCTGAACACTAGCAACCTCAATAGTCACCAATAGAGCACCTCTGGAATACGGTGGAATTGTTTCATTTAAAATTCAAAAACACTTGTAAGGCACCTAGAAAGAGCATAGCTTGAAGTAAAAGAACTACAATGTTGTTTGAAATTATATGAAAGACTTGCATGCACTGAGATGGACCTCAAAACATGCACTGCCTTGATAGCTTATATACTTCAAATATGTTATTGTCTTTTTACGTTGAGTATATGTGCAGTGGGTTCCCACTAGTGGAACACAGAAAAGTCAGGCTGGGGAAGGGATTGAGGGTAGGACCCTGCCCTGCATCCACTTTTACTTCTCTCATGCCTCTACAACTGAGTGACAATCAAAGAGACTATCTGAATTTAAAGTCACATGAGATACATTAACTGTTAGTGTGGAAATAACCAGTGACAGCAGGGATGATCAACCCCACCAAAATTCCACCCTCTCTCACAGGGGGCAAAATTGTAGGCTACCATATCTTTTGATATTGTATGAGGACCAAAGAAAGTAGTTTAACATCACATACTGAAGGCTGAAGGCTGTTGATTGAGCTTATGAAATCAAAATGATTCATAAATTTGACTTACGCCACTTTAAAATGTGTATTTTGCTTTTTGCTATTTTAACTTAAGCTGCAATTGATATTCGCTTCAAATGTAGTTACGTTGCCTTTTTCTTGCATGGGGTATTTTTAGAAATCATCTCATGGGCTGCAAAGACAGTATAACAGGATTAATAAATATAGTACAGTTTTGACTGAAGTTACTACCAACCATAACAATCATCTTACAATCATCAGAACTGATAATAAAAGAGTTAAATTCAGTATATTTGCACACATGCAGGGCCGGACAGCAGGGGCAGCAGGGATCCAACAAAGCTGTAAAAAAAGTCACAAAACCATCTCTTTCAGCATGAACGCCGCTGCTTGCTAACCACATGATGTCATTTTTTTTAAAGTGGCATGGCCCGAGCCAATCTTAAACAGCTTGTGGGATGCCGTTTACCATGACGAATGCAGCAGGATTAGTGTGCACAGCGTGAAAAATGTGCACTGAAAACTGTGGAATGTCATGTTCTTGTAAGCATGTGGTAAAAATACTTGAAACCCCCTGAAGTAATTTGCATCGAGGTCCACAGTTTTGACCGGAACTTCTACGGTGAGCTTTAGCTATGAGCTTCAAACAATATAACAATCCTCAATCGTGCAAAATTTATATGAATCCATATTTCTGGACAGTTTTTAATGAGTCATGATTTGGTTTTCAGTTTTTCAGAGTCTCTCTAATGGAGCTGCATGAATTTTAGCCACCAAAGTTCCCCACATTTACAAAGTGTTGCTCAGTCCATTAGCATTCAAGAAAGTGTTTGGGTCCCTGCCTTGGAAACAAGATGACTGTTGTGGTTAGACCATAAAAATCTAACACCCTGAATGCATTTTCCAGTCTGTGGCATTAAGTGAGTAAATCGTGTCCATGATCAGTCAGTGTAAAGCTTTTCAAAAATAAATGTGTCCCTACAGGCCCATTCTCCAGAAATAGCCTTTTATTTGTCTGTAGTGACTAATAAGTGAATTTAGCTTGCACTGAACAGTCTACTAAGCAGTCATGCACCTACTATATGCAGATTTTTTCCGACTCTGACCGCTTTTCTTCTCACCTGGGACAAATGCAAAGTGGGTTATAAACTGCATGAGAGTGAAAAGTGAGATTCAGTAGATGTCAACAATCTCCTTGATTGAGAAAAGAACAGTACATCCGAACAGCGTGGCACGAAGGGGTGGTCACACTGTGTGAATAGTCTCATGTAATAATAATTACATGAAATGATAATTGTGAATGATCTAGATTACTCACAACACTGTTTCTGGGACAAAGTTAATGTTTAAATGCTAGTCTAGGTGAAATAGGTGAAATCCACTGAGCCATAAAGTACACATGGATGGTGTTTCTAGAGCAGACATGACATTGTATAGCCTGGAGGCCACATGGGTGGGCCTTCTGGATGTCCCCTGACTGGCCTGCATTAAGTCAATGGAAATAGACAGACCACTGCTCTGCTTTTATTTTTGAGGTTACAACTTATTATTCTTTTCAAAGTTTTTAGTCCATGATCATTAGCAAACAGTCTCCCACCTATTCAATGTTGGGTAGCCGGCCCAACGATCGTTATCCTGCAGAATTTTCAGCTCATACAAATAAAAATGAAGGTGTAGATAGATGTACTTGTATGTCCCTCCATTTGTCCATCTTCTTTTTTGCTTCGTCCATATGGGTTGCACTGACCAAATTGAGAGTAGCCCAGACATCTCTGTCCCCCGTAGGTAAACACTTTGGGAAGAGTGAAGGAGTTTTAACATGTAGTATATACAATACTCTGAGTATTATCGCACTCTATGGTACCCTTTTTGGAAATTAGGAGCCACCGCTCTGGTTTTCCCATCAGTATAGTCAAAAAACTACTTACTGACAAGAGGTGGATGAGATGTTTCCTACCCTGGATATTGTGGGTTTGTCTTGTCGCCTCAGGATCGTTGTATGAACTTTTGGTGCAACGTTCATTAATTACCATTTTAACAGCCATAACAAATCACATATAAAAAAGAACTAAAACTTGAAAGAGAAATCAGTTTTTTCCATCAAAACCATGTAACACTGTGCTTTTATGAAATAAATATAACAATATTATGATAAATTAGGTTCAATTTGTGGTTGAACTCTTCAGAACAGTCCTACTTCTTCATGAAAATGAAATGCTCACCCCAATTCTAGAGGTCTCCAATTTACACATATGATCTATTCATTGAATGAATAAGAACATATATGTAGATTATGCAAGCTACAAAAATGACCCGTGAGTACTAATTATTTTGGCATCTCTCGTGGCCACTGCTGAATATAATGAATCACCAATGCCTCAAAGGAGAAAAAAGAAAGTGTGTGTTATGGAGGTGAATTTTTATATGAGACCGAGGCCCAAGTTCAACATGACAACATGACCTAAATATAAAATCATTAGGTTTTATGTTTGTGATGAAAATGTTGAATCACACATATTTATGTTTAAAGACTTAACGCATATATAATCAGAGACAACATTGGGCCGCATGATGGAGGATCTGAGTTTTGCTGCAGAGTGAATGATTGACTGGAAACTGTCCTTGAACGCCTCCCGAGTGGACACAAGTGACTTGTTTCTGCTGCTGATTAAATCTCAAGCAAAAACAGGCTCTCTATTTGTCACATCACAAAGATAACTATCTACTTTCACTGCAAATTTGGGCCTTATTTGGATCCATGCGCATTGTACTCAGTGTTGAGATAATTTAAACTCATGGCAATTTAGGAGTAGCGTGATTTAACAAACAGATTCACTTTAAGCTCTGCTACCTTGGTCAAAGAGGTTTTTATTTCAAAATGACTACCTGGTAAATGAAAAGTGAGATAAAACTTTTTTCTGTGATGTATCGAGGGCATAGTAACTGAACTGAACAAAACACAACACTTGTTTTTGCTCCTGTTTTCCGTGAGCTGATCTCAAAGGTCTCCTTTTTTTAATGTATATTATGTTTCTCTTAAATATTGTTCAAAAGGTGCTTCTCCTTTGCTTGGATAATTCATCAACCTCACAGGTGAGTCTTGGACGGGCAAGAGTGAAAGGAAAGACACTAAAATGTGCAATTTTATTGCCTTTAGACGTATCTCATACAAACGTATGTACACTTTTAGGGTCATGTTTTTAAAGTTAATTGCTGACTCAGTAGGTGTGTTTGAGACTGTCACTGTCTTTCTTGTTTTCCTGACATTAATTGTTGACCTGCTCAGGGTGAAACTTGGTTTCTCAAGTTGTGATCTGGGGTCACACCCAGTAGCACAAAACTCTGAAGTGGATTAAGTGTATAAATGATGGATGGCTCATTCTGTAGATGAAAGCCAACATTTTTTTTATATTTTAGTCCAAAAATGTTCTGACAACCTAAGATAGTCTTTCTTTTTTTTTTGTAGCTTACCAGAATTTTTTTAAGAAAGTAACAAATGTATAGTCATGTCACTGACAGCTGTGCCAAAGTTGGTAGAGCAAATTGTCTCCCAATCCTCAGACTGCTGATTTTACACATCTTCCTCCTCTGATTCATTTGCCAAAGTGTTCTTGAGCAAAACACTGAGCCCCATGTTCCTATCAATGGTGTGTAAATACTATGCATGCAAGCCGAGGCCATTGTTCTGTGTGCTTATGTGATAGAACTGTGTATTTAGATTGTTGAACAAATAAATATGCCCTATATAAGTACTCAGAACCAGAATAGGTATCCCAGGGGGAAATATTTGTGATAAAGTTGGACCATGCAAAGAAGATGAATTAAAAATAAATCAATAAAGAATAATTTTTTCCTACATTGTGATGGTGTAGGTGGTTCTTCCTGTCCTTTCCATGCAGCTCACTGAGTATATCCCACTAGGTCACCTCAAAGCGGCCCTGCCAAGCAACATACTCAGTCCATCTTCTCCCCGATTGGTCACGTTTCACCACAGTAGCATAGCAGGAGGGACGAAACAAGCACCAAGCTGTGATCTGAAGACATGAGCATAATCTAGGTCCAGAATCTATCTCCCTCTAAACATTCCCCATGTGAATCGCCTATGTTGACTCACTTGAACTATAACAGATGGCTCAAATATTTGTACAACTATCGTAGGTTTGAGTACTGTGTTTTACTTTGTCCAAAATCTCTAGCGCTTCGATGACTGGGAGGAATTGACATCCACATCCACCTATCCAAATATTCGCTGTGCAATGGATGGAGGCTTTGTTACCTGCACGCCCACCAGGCGTGAAACGATCCGTCACACGATTCAGGTGATCACTTAGAGCATTTTCGTATTGATTTGTTGTGACGCGTCCTTGTCAGGAGCTGCACTTGTCTGTGATCTGTGTGTTCTGCTTTTCTTTTTTCACTCAGCTATTGATGACAACACCTGGGAATATTTGATCTAAAACAATTAGAGCGGGAAGGATTTATTACAGTGTTCTCCAAAAAGTTAGACTTCACTCCACGGTGATATTCAGAAATCTAAGTGTTGGGCTAGTCGTGGTGTGATGTTTGAGTTGAGTAGTTATAAAAAGCTCACCTTTTTCCCAAAGGAGTTGCTCTTTAGTGTAAGGCAGATATTTTTTCTTGGTGCCATGCCTGCCCATATACCCTGCTGTTTGTATCTTGCTTGTGTAGCTGTGAGCAGGTAAAGAGGTTGCGGGGAGCTTGGTGGTGGTGGGGGAGGCAGATTTTGGCTCACAAAAGTCTTCTTTGTCTCCACAAACAGAGAGGTAAAACGAGCCTGCGCCAGTCACCCGCACAGAGGTGGACATGGCATTGTGGAAGTCCCACATACACACACACACACACACACACACACACACACACACACACACACACACACACACACACACACACACACACACACACACACACACACACACACACACACCTCCTCCTGCCCTGTCTGCCAGCTGTGAGCAGCTACGTGCAGTCTCTCACATCTCCTCGTCTCAGGCTCCAACCATTTCTTTCACACTGGTTATTAGCAAAAGACCAGCGTGATCCTCCGCTCTGGTGACGTGTCTGACACTGTTAGCACTGCTTCATGAGGAAAGTAAAAGCTAAGTCCTATTTTCAATTGTTTCAATAAGCTCATGCTGGAAGTTATTCCATTCTAGATATTGACCTTTAGCTCCTGGACCCGACAGCAAAGTGTCAACTTCTCGCTGTAGACACTTTATTGAGTCAGCCTGAATGAATGGACACCTCATCCAAAGTAACCTCAGCAGCTAGTTCCACACATCACACGCTTTTCAAACGGAATAAAGCAAAACTGCAGCAAAACTACTTGAACTTTTGTTTTTCAGAAACAGTTTAATTTCCTTTGAATCATTCTGTTTTGAACTCAAGATAAAATGGTCTTCTATTGGTTCAATAACGATAATAAATGTTGTAGAGATTGAACCTGTACACAGAAAACTGGGTTAGTTCTGCTTTATAAGCTGAATAGATTTGACGTATTTAGCTTCATGAACCGTTTTTAGGCAGACTGTTGCAGGACCCGCACACCTTCAGGGTTTAATATAGTAAAAAGGATGTTAAGGAGTCATATTATCTAGCTTTTTAGCACTTTCACATGGGTCTTGTTGGTCCAAAAACATATTTAAATGTTATCCCCCCAAATCCAGCTTTTCCCTGATTTTCCTCCATTTGAATGTTGGATTAAAAGAGCTGCATTCAGAATGTTGTGTCTGTGTGAGCTGGACTGGCTGTGGATGATGCTTCTTCTTGATTTGTTGAGGTGCCGTATAAAGTCTGCTGAAATTAACCAAACATCATTGGCCTTTCCAACATACCGAGCTTCTAACAAAGAAACAGTTTGTACCTGTTTTATCTGATAGAAATGTCCCAAACCTGGAAAGCTTTTTTTAATTACAGCCTTAAAATAATACAAAATACTTGTCAGTCTCAACGTATTATAGACGATGCAATACAAATGGCCCAGAGTTTTTTTTTTTTTTTTTTTTTTGTTTTGAAAGGAGGGAATATTCGGATGCACCCTAGATGTTTATCTCGCTGGTGTTTTTCCGGATGTCACACAACACAAGGGTCACACAACCAACCTGAACCTGAACTCCAACGATGACGTGTGTCGGTGCACTTACACCACTTTTGACGCAATCTCACACACACACACACACGCACACA
>OMNM01044030.1:0-21712 GCA_900302745.1 Parablennius parvicornis
AGGTGCTCATGTTAGTGTACTGTGAGACAGACCTGCTTCCTGTGTGACATGTGCAGAGCCGCTGCTCTAACCTGAAACCCACACACTCACACATTTCTGCATGGCTGCCCACACACACACACACACAGCGCTGTGCACCTGTGGCTTATAGTCCAGTGGGGCATATATATGTACTTTTTTTTTCTTTTAACATTTATGAGTGCGGCTTATATTCAGGTGCCCTCTATAGTGCGGGAATTACGGTATTTACACAGTCAGCTATAAAGTCAAATGAACTCTGTATTCTGACACATTTGATTCACAATTTCTGTAGCAGTTTGACTACATGGGCCTAAATTCCCTTCCGAAGTGCATCAGCAAACCCTTGCTTGAACCTATCGTCTGTTAAGACCTGAGACACAAGAGCAGCAGTCACATTGGTCCAATCAATCGATTGTTACTGACATTGACTGACGATGATGATAATAAAGTAATAAAGTTTAATGTAGCTCTCAGGCCCTTAATAGAATCCTTGTCTCATTTATGTCCTTAATCTTTTCAAATACCACTAATTGGAGGATGTGTTATTTTGCTGTATGTTACATCTCCCCTACTAACGGGTGTGTCACAACCAATATATTAATGTACAAAATAATATAATGTAATGTAATACTTTTACCTATTTTCAAAGTGATAAAGTCAATTTCATATCAACTTTACATTGATGTAATAAATTAGTAAACATTTTTCACCCATAATTGAGAGAGTGTCATCAGTGAGTGATTTTGACAACGATGATAATCACCAAAATATTATAATAGCTCCAATATCCTATTACACCATTGTGAAGTTATAATCACATTATTGACTTTAATACAAGTAAAATGGCCCAACTTATTACATTACTGTCTATTATTACATTCTTGGTTGTACTACTCTAAGTATAATAACATTAAATTACTCATAATACCGGCCGTTGTGAAATATTTCTATACACCAGTAAAGTGTAATAAAACAAAAAAACAGACATTTTACAGCAATTCCACTTCCACAGAGAACTGCTTCCAGCCCTTGTTGCTGTTTGCACTTGATTCCATGACAACATTTGTGTAACGAGTTGTGTTGCGTCTTCTCACACTGAATTGCGTCCATGACCTTCTCTTTGAGAGGTGTTTCTTCTGGGGGATTGTGTGTGTGTGTGGGAGGGGGGGTGCAAAGCATCATTCTGATGGCAGCACTTAAATGAAGTGTACAATTTGTACGAACTCAAAACATTTCAAACCTGTTGAGTGTGAACAAACCCTGCCAAACTGTCCCTGTATGGATCAACTGAACTGCTGAGATGTAAACTGTGTTGACATCTAAAATCAAATCCATTGAAACACCACAGCAAAGCACAGCATGTGAAGGAGGAGATGGCTGAACTTTGGAGACTGGATCTGGTAAGAAAACAACTTCAAGTCATACCCGAAAAAAAAAAAAATAAGTAAAAGAAAAGAGGACAAACTCACAAAACTTTTTCTGAATGATTTGATCAGAATAAAGCTGCTGTAATTATGCTGCACTCAGTTTAGAGGTACTAACCCTTTAGAGGGAGGAATTCATTGATTGCTTAAAAATAACAACTTCGTTTTCGCAGATTGGTCCTCTCTGACCAGCAAACAAAGCTGAGATAAATCCATATCTGTAAAAGTGATGTGAGAAACCACAGTCGAATTAGTTCTGCATTTATCTGTACATTAAAAAAACAAAAACAAAAAAGCAAGCTCAATACTATGGAGATACAAACAGATAACCAGTGATGGCCAATTGACACTGGACTTCTGTAATTCCAGTTGGTTTGTAGAAACATAGAGAGTTAAGACACTGTGTAGTACTGTATGAAGATGATGACATTTTAAGATGTGGGATAAAAGCTCTCCAGCTGTGAGGCTGATTGCTGTTTAATTTCACAGCCCAAGAGGGAATTGTTTGCTTTTCCGGAAGGCGCCCAATGTGTAACACAGCTTCACTCCTTCAGATTTGAGTCAAATGAAGCCTTTACATTTAAAAAACCACAAAACGTCTGTCAGAATTGTTTCAATACAGGACTTTAGAAATGTAGTCAAGCATTCCACTTTAAAGAAAAAAGCAGCTTGTCAAACTTCTCAAATGAAAAGGATAATCCTGACACAAAACGATCAATATGAATGTAAATCACACAGAATGTCAGACATTGTGCAAATGACCTTCTCCTGAATGTTGGTTTATAACTCATCTATACATCTTTTATACCAGCTTTTATAACTTTTAGTTATTTCAAGCAAATTCCTGCAAGCTCCAGGGCAAACAGAGACAAGACAGTCACGAGTTAAGCTTCAACATATGTTCATCAAATGTGTCCATTAGATCGATTCCATTTTAACATCTATTTAGTTTGAAACAAATGAAAACATTCCATATCTGCCAAACAGACAGTAAGGTACAGTACCTGGATAAACTCCAAACAGATTACTGAGAAGAGATGTGCGGGTCCACGCAAACACGTCCCCAAGACTCATGCTGTCCGAGATACCCTGACTGAAGCTCTTCCTGATGTGCTGGTTCAGGAAGAAAGCGTTGGGATCTCTCTGGCCGTACGCCACCAGCAGGAGCATCCACATGAATCCCATATAGGCTGGAAGAGTAATGTGCATGTCACAGGTGCTTCAAAACACAACAGCAGGATCCTTTCTCTAAAGCTCCCAGTTGATTTTTCTATAATCCCCTGTTGTATCATGGGACCCAAGGGAGATGTGATAAATTTGTGCTCACTCACTCAAAATCTCTCTGAGGAGCGCAAAGGCTTTCTGCTCCAAAATCCTATTTCTTCTCATTTTCTCTATGTCTGAAGGAGGAGGGGGGTCATAGAGGCCGCCAACCCGTCTCCTAGGTTGAAGGTCTTTACCATCGCCTGTTTAGAAAGATGATCCCTGGATGATTTTGCATCATTAGAAGAAAATATGTGAATGTCTTTAGGGGGAATTTAGGTCTGACCTGAATTTCCATCATTTCTTGCGACCGCCACATTTTGAAGATCTTCCTCGTCAACATTTTTTATCACAAGTGCAAAGAAGACAGCAAGGCACAGCACCTGACATCAGAAGACGGAATGTTAGTGAGAGCTGACATGTAATTCAAACTCAACTTTTAGCTCAAAGGGTTTCCTTTGTACAAAGGTGAAATAAAGTCAAATGTGCTTCTTACTTTTATCGGCTGAATGAAGAGCAGACTTTGAAAGAAGGAAACGACCATGGACACCAACCAGCTTATAGATCGCTCCTTCCCAAATTTCAACCCATAAAGCATGGTGAAATATCCTGATATGACACTGGTGCCAATGACGAGCAGCCAGCCCACAAATATAAACCACCAAGGTAGCAGCCCTCCATGACGGTACCGCTTATTTGTTTTGCTTTCGTTATCGTCAGAGCCGTCTGCGAGATTTGACCTGTAAGACAAAAGAACCTGAAGGTATTTGGCTTGAAGACACTTTTGTTTCGAAGCACAATTACTGCAGCGCAATGGAATTTTAACCTGAAATGACAACGATTAGTAAGTATTAGTTGATGAGTCATTCAATGAGGTTTCTTCTACATTTGGCTTCTTGGGTTTCTTTATTATGGCAACATTGAAAAAATGTGTTTCTTTAAATCTAAGTTTTTTTTTTTACATCACCCCTATGGCCATTACGTCCCTCTGGTGTGTGTGTGTGTGTATGTGTGTGTGTGTGTGACTGACTGACAGTCTGTCTCCAGAGAGTAGCTCCAGCTTCCTGTCACAACTTGGGTGAAATATATATTGTTAAAAAAATGCGAATGTACTCATATATGGTTGGACAACTGAGAGATGCGGCTACTGCAGCATCCTGCATAACCGAACCTCGTACGAAAGACCATTAACATACATGCTAACCAAGCAGAATTCAGGAGTTTGGAGATTTTCAAAACTTTGTTTTTATAGCTTCTCACATTCATGCTGTGTTAAACTCTTGATAGTATTTAAGGTAGGTGCCACCTTAAGCTGACTAAAAGTTGTTCAACCTTATTTAATACTACTAAATCTCCCTAATAAAGAACAACAAAATGCATGGATAACTAAAAAGAAAAAAGAAAAAGCAAAATTCAGAAACACCCATAGTACTTTTTAGAGCTTTCATCTACGTTGATGCAGTTGGATCTGAAGAGCTGATCCTCCAACAGTCCCTTCATCCTCTGGACTTGCTGCAGGGCCTCGCTGTGGTTTTGAGCGGAGGGGAAGCTGGAGGGTCCCAACTGGCTCAGCTGCTTCTCCATGTGGCACAGCTGCTTGTACAGATACTGAGTTTTGTTGCTCTTCTTTTCAACTCCTTTAACTGCTCCCTCGACAAAAACACAGTGATAAAGAGGGAGGGAAGGAAGGAAGGAATAGATCAGCAAGAATGAAAAAACAATGGATATGATGGATGAAAAATAACAAAGGGAAGGAAGAAACAATTGGAGAGAAAAAGAGAACAAAGGACATGAAACAGGAAAAAAATTAAGCAGGGTAAGAACAAATAGGGACAAATAAACAAAAAGATGAACACAAGGAGGACAGATTGAAGGAACAAAGGAAAAAAGCAACAAATTAGTGAACAATTGATGGTTTAAACAATGAAATAAAGGAATTAAACTGGAAAAGGGAGGGAGGGGAGGGAGAAAGGAATGAAGGAAGAAGCAAAGACAGAAACAAATCTCACAATTAATGAATAAAAGGGCAGACTGGTTAAACAAATTGCAGAAAAAAATTAAAATCAATGAAGGATAGAATATATGAACAAGGAAAGAAAAGAGGAAAGAAAAGCACAGAAGAAAGAATGAATAACCTAATTACCTATTCAGTTTATTTTCATATATTTAAGACAGCAGAAGTGATTAAAGTATAGTTGAAGTGATGAAATAGGTGAATCGAACGATATTGTCTGCAAATTGATATTATTTTTTATAAATGAAATGTTTATAATCAGACGAGAATGCTTGCGAATATGAAGCCGTGGGTTTTTTATGACGCTTGAGGGCAGCAGGTGAACAGGTGGCGAGCATTGTGGGAGAAGTCGTTAAGGACTGCTCCCATCCTCTCGAGGCAGCACCAGCTTGCACCTGATAAGCTGTGTTTGCTCTTAATATTGGAGAATATTGACACACGCTGTGATAAAAAAAAGCACAGAAACTTAGAGAAGGAGATGACGTTACAGCACTTTTTATTGCCTGCAGACCACGGATGAGCTGACGCCACGATATAGATGAAAACACACCTGATACCCAAGGCCGCGCTTTGGACTGTTTGGGAGTTTTCTTATTCTGTTTGATCACGTCTTCCACCGCAGAGAGAATTGCATTGATATCGTTTTGTTGTCCCGGTCCAAACTCAGACTTTGTAGATGGGATGTTGCTTTTTGCTGTTTTAGACAGTGAATTAGCAATCCTTGTAATATCCTGAAAGTAAAAATACACACGTTTCTATAAGTATAGCTTGACAATGCCATACAATGTATTCATTTGTATCATTTGTCTATCCACCACGAGCAAACCTGAAGCACCCACCTTGATGATGACGTCCAAAGTGATATTGGCATTTGCATTGGTGGGAGCAGCCGGCGAGTTAATATCCTCCTCAGGGATATTTTTTTGCTTTATGCACTGGCAACATGACGTCTCCCGAGGGCGAGTGTTCCTGAAAATACTAACTATGAGGATGTTCACTGGAAACATAATGAGGGAGCTCTGGACTCCCACCATGAACTGCTGCCACGTGAACTCGAAGTGACCTGCAAATAGAAAAGAGATCAGCAACTTATTGGCTGTGATTATTTTTCTGATCATAAATTGATCTGTATGTTTAAAATGATGGAAAAAAAAACAAAAAAAAAACAAGTGTGCTGCATACCCAGGTCCAAGGTCTGCTCAGCAGGGTCTGTGGGAATCCCATAAAACATGATGCTGGTCAGCATGGTGCAGAGCAGCAGGGAGAAGCAGCAGGAGACTCTCTGCACACAAGTGAAGTTGCTGCCCGGCGGTCGGTTTATCACAGAGAACCAGAGGTGTCCATCATTGAAATCCTTCGTTGTCCGCATAAAAAACAGATTACTGCAAAGAGAAAGCGGCAGAGAGAACGTACATACACGTCTAATTAGTGGTGGATTTATAGCATTTTACTTTTATCTCTTGTGGAGTAAACCTCCGATTTCATCTGCAGCATTCGAGTGCCTCCGGAAAAGCTGCAAATCCTCATTAAAATACTGGCTTAGTATGTAGACACAACATTAAGCAGCTGAAGTGAGAGGAGAGGAAATTGACAGCTATGCTGTGTTTTATTCACTTAATAATTTGACTAAATTAGAGGTTGGACTACATAAAGACACTTACATACTGTAATCTACTTTGCTCTACTGTACATGATTTGAATTTACTCATGTATACAATCTCATATTTTACCAGAAAGGTTATAGATCCAGTATAGGGCTGGGCAACAATTAAAATATTTAATCTTGTTAATCGCATGAGTTTCTGTAATCAATCACGATTAATAGCATTGTTATACGCAAAATCCAACAATGAATTCAAAAGTAGTGTATAGCACACTTTTATTGTAAATACTTAACTTTACCAATGTAATCAACGTTAAATAAATACAATCGCTTATTGCAACTGCAAGGGCATAATGCATCCTGTTAGTTATGAAAAAAAATGACCCAGAAAATCCTGAGCCACAATCGTAACATTAAAACAGGCAATTTCTGAGGTAACTGCAGAGAAATTTTTCAGGGCACAGCCGAAATCATTTATGTTTAGTACCAAATGTCCCTGTTGGGGAGAGCTCAAGCACAAAAAAAATTACTTCAGGGATTTACTGTGCAGGGGACTAGTCTATAAAATCCATATTTACACTATATTTCCAAACATTGCAGTTTGTCAATCCCTAGAATTTGACTTATTAAATTCAAAAGTTGTATGTAGTGCACTTTTATTTTGAATGCACTGCAATGAACGATAACATTTGCTGTGCAAACAATTTAACATCAACATTAACCCGGTGCTGAGGGTAGTGCGCGCGAGGGGTGAAACTCTGGAGTTAAATACCTCCGGAGGGGAGCGTGGGGACCGTGCAGCTGCGCATCCGAGACAGAAAGCCCTCCCCTGGCTGAGGAGAGCACACGTGAGGCGTAAAAACACGGAAGTCCGGATAGGAGAAGCGAGGAAATAACTTTGGCTTTGTTGACTGCACCGTCTGGAAGAACTTTAAAATAAAAATGGCCATGTAGAAGTTCTGTTTTTCTCTCCACGCGTGATTATCCGCAAATACTTTAATGACTGTTTCCTCTTTCCTGTAAAGCCGCCGCAGTCGTGCGCAGCAGAAAGCAACATACGAGGCTCGCTCACAATGGAATTTTCAAAATAAAAGCAAGTGAGAAACAGACTTTTATGATGAGAAAATTACTAATACACCCATATTAATTCAATATAAAATAATTGTCGGCGATAAATAGATAATTAGCTAAATTTGCGAATTAACGTGCCCAGCACTAATCCAGTATAATATAATCCATTATATAGTCCAATGCCTTATATCCTAGTTTATTGATTTCGTAATTAAATCTCTGTCCTTTCCCCTCTTCTTTTAGTTACTGTAACCAAATGTTTGCCAATTGTTTGCTAATAATGCAGCAATCGCGTTTCGTTGAAGGAGATGTGATCCTGACAAATTACTTGATTTTAATGAATGATGCCAATCATCTTTCTTGGCACTAACATAACCAAGATAAAATAGATTGTAATAGATTCTACAAAACAATCACCTGTCTAGTCTGTTGTGAAAAAAAACAAAAAACTGTTGAGTTAGTCGACAGACGCGATTATCTTTGCCTTGTTTCAGACAACAAACTGAGTTTTGATCCCCGTGTTGTTAAATTCTGTAAGTCTCACTTTAACCAGAGACTGAATGTTGATCAGATGTTTATGAAACTATATCACCTGTATTTTATCACTTGCTTTTCAATCAATTGCTAGTTTGAGGCTTTTACAGTAAAATGGCTGAGCTGATACTTCATGGCCTTTTGCACATTTAAAAAAATGTTGGATTCAGAGTAAAGCCAGCTCGGTCCTGGTTATCTTGCACTCTGCAGCAAAAATGCAGAATAAACAAAAAACAAAAAAAGTGATTTGTTCTTGTTCAGATTGGTCTTTTGAATTGATGCATGCAAGTCTGTGTTGTGTGGGATTTTGTATTATCTATGTTTTCTTTATGTTATATGAATTCAACATGCACCCCTGAACTTTTTTTCAAGCTGCTACTGTTGAACTGTTATGACTAATACACAATAAGTCGTATCATTCTCTATTGCACATAACGTGACTGTGTGTGCTGTGTAATGTTTTGTCCTTAACTGTTGCAGTAAAATATATCTGTGGAGCAGATAAATAATAATATATGCATACCAAAACCTTAGGTTATGTTGCAGTATGTAATTAAAGAACTATTTTGACATTTCAGTGCTTTGAACTGTGTCAGCATTTTCTTTTCTTGTATACTAAATGATCTCACCTAATAAAGCAATGTTGGCAGCAAAAACAATGTTCAATTGAAAAAATAACTGTTCATTTAACTCAGAGACGAACTGACTGGATCAACTAATCCAGAGCGAAAACTGAGCCTGTTTTGGACTCAAGGGTATTCACAACAGAACAGGCGATTACAGTTATTTTATTGTTATTTCTTCATTATAGGTCCACACCTATTACTTTACACATCTACACATCATGGTTTGTTTGAGACTATTGTTTGTGTTTTTTTCAATGTGTACAAAACTTCTCAATATACTAAAAAAATTATGTTCATTTTATCACAGCATGATCTATTCAACTAGGGCAGTTGTGTCAAACATAAAGCTTGCGGGTCAAACCCGGGCAGCATGAGGTTCCATTTTGGCGAAATTACCAAGCAAAGTGTAAAAATCCCAAAGTAAACATGAACACAGTTTTCCTAGGAGTGGTAGATACCACACTGAGACTGAAGAAAGGCACGTGGCTCCAGAGCCGCAGGTTGTAGAACCTGCCTATAAGCCCTTAGGCCTTCATTAGATGTCCCAAACCACAGAGCCATTTGGTGATGAACTGTTGAGTTTTCACATAGATTGCCCGAGGAGACTGTGACAGTTTGAATAATGGAAATTTTTACCTCAACCTTGCCAGCGTGGCTTTAAATCCAGAGAAGTTCTACATACCTTCAGGGTTATTTATTTATTTATTTGTCATACTCGCTTTTTATGTGAGCATCTTTTCTGAATTATATGTGTCTGCTTTTTGCTTTCTATTCTTTTATGTTCAAGTTGACTTCAGTTACTGGAACTCTGACATTGTCAGAGTGTGCAAACCCAAAACTCAACTTCTTGTAATTCTGCTACTTACTGAAAATATTGATGGCTTGATGATTAAGGGCTGCTACAGTGCGGGTGCACCATGGCCGTCATAATAGTTCTTCTGTACATGTGCGAGTAGATGGACAATAAGAACAATGTTTGCCTCATGACTCCCAGTCCATTTTCTCCTGCGACTTGTTGGTTTTGTAGTTGAGACTCAATAACAATCCAACTTTACCGTCTGTCCATACGAATTTATGTGTACTCGTCGTTGTTAACATTTATAGCATATTGTTCTCGGTGCGTATGTGTGTGTGGTTTCATTACAAAAACAACCAACAGTGACAACTCATGGCCCAGCACATTATCTACATCGTTTTCAGTGTTTCTGCTGTTTCCTTATAAACGGACATAATTTTCAAAACACTGCAATGTTTCTTAAATCAAATGCAAAATCATTTTCACTTGAAAAGTAGACCTAAATGTTTCTCCTCTGAGTACTGCAATACTTTCAACTCACCTGAACCTCTTCAGATCAGCATCAGTTGCAGTTGGGAACACTCTATCGAGAGTACAGTCATCCATGTCCACTGATAACCAGGAATTGCAGAGGAAATGCCATTTCTGTTTGGTCTGTACATCCTGCACCATGACAGTGCTTACATACCTGACGTACAGTGGAAACAAAACCTTAAACATCCTTAGAATTGGGGTTTACTGAGACCTTCTCTAACCTGGGTGAGACTTATAGCTAACAGTTACTTCTGAGAGATGGCACACCAAAATGACAACTCAGAATCATTTGACTACCAGATTTATCTGAAAGGGTTCACAATAATGTCACTTTTTAAAATAAACATGTCTTTATCTTCCTACCAGGCAGGATGGTCCCCAGAGTTGTTGTGCCACAGCCTGATTCCTTGCAGGTCCCCCAAGGCGAAGGGTGTGCATAGCAGGAACAAATCCACCGCACCCCTCTCAAACACTCTTTTCTTTGGATCAGACAGGTGGTGGGGCTCGCTGTTTCCTTCTGTACCCAGCAGAGTTAATGCAACCTGAAGCAAAGAGCGATCAGCCAATTAAATATCTTCATTATGGCATAACTCAGTTAAGTACAAACCTGCATACAAAACACACTTCAGTCTTTGGCTATAATCCCAACATAATTAAATGAACTTATGTTACAGATAGTAGCTCAATTATCTTAATATTAGCTGTGATAAGTTGTGCTGATATTCAATTAAACTAATTACATGTCAATCAAATATGCCCTGTAGCCCCTAAACATGATAAACAGTGTCTGAATACCCGTTTAGGGCAAGAGAGTTAATCCTAGATTGATGACATGGCGGTGAAAATGTACGCAGCATACTACATAAACCAGTACTGTATTTTGTTTTTTGTTGTTGTTTATTTTACATTGTAAGAACTCATGAAATCTATTTTCACAAGGTAATACTGGATGAATAAATAAGCTGTAATCTTAAGTTAAATACGTAGAGAACAAACCGTCATGAAATATTTCTATACCGGTACTCTGGAGCAAAACACTTTTTGGACTGAAGTTCACTTCACGTTCTGTACTGGTCAACCCTAACCCCAGTATAATAGCTACAAAAATACAATACAATTGCTATCTATACTGCAGAAAAGGGGCATAAGGATTGTCCACAACACCGGCTGCAGAAATCACACAAATCCACTATTCTTACAGTGAAAAAACATTATTTTAAACACTTTATTAGCTTTTTACATTTCTATCTGCGGAGTGAAACAGTGGAACAGATTGTCGAGGGCGAGCCAGAGTTCAAATAAGGATATAAACAAATGTTGACCACAAAGTTCAGGGAAGAAGGGTGGTATGTGCATGAGGTGGTTTTTTTTTAATTTTTATATTCTGTTTGCTTACCTGTTTAATCATTTGTTGACTGATTTTGTTTGTTTTGTTTAAGTTTATGAAAGTCTATGAGTATGTGATTGAAAGAAAAAAAAATATCAGACAGGATGCAAGCAGACTGGCTGGAGGTAGGAGTTAATCAATTTGTGGTTCTTCCAACTCCTTTTCTAGCATGTTCAAGTGTAATTTTCACTGTATATATTGTATGCAAGATTTTGTTTTATTTATTATGTCCGACATAAAATAAAACAAAGCAATGCGTTTATGATAATCCTTATTAATGCTTGCTATAGCCTTTGTTAATGTGTACTTTTAACCCTTTAATCTTAATTTTGTCATACATTCACCACGCATGTCCTTCAGTCAGTACAGTACATCATGCCTGCTCATGTAGAATTGTTGGGTTTTTCTCTGTAAAAGCATCTTTAAATGACTGTTATATTTGAATATTAGCAGATATCCGATCAAATATATGAATTGTGACTGAACATATTTACCTGGGAGGAAGTGGACGCTCCAATACGATGCCCGGTGCTGATGCTCAACAGATACTGATACTGATCCATGGGATCATTGTCCTCCAGCACTGAGACCTTCACCTGTTAACCAGGAGAGCAAACAAGGTGAATATAATGGGGTGGTCGTGGCTCAGTTGTCACAAGGTTATGGGTTTGATCCCGCATTTCTCCTTGCCCATATGCCAACATGTCCTTGAGCAACACTCTGAACCTCAAATTGCTCTTTATGGGGAGACTGTGTAACTTAAATGGCCGTCGACACCAATCATGTGAGTGTGAGTGTGAGTGAGAATGGATATATGTGTATCCTGTTGAATAAGTGGAAATCTAGGAAATCTGGGAATCTATTTCTCATACAGAGTTAGAAGAACCCTAAAAATGGCAAAGTGAATTTATCTATAGAGCACCAGTCAAACACAGGGCAATTCACAGTGTTATACAAAGAAATTAAAGAAATACAGAAAAGCTTTAAAAGAAATGAAAGTAATGCATTAAAACAAATAATAGAGCTTTACCATTAGCACAAATCTAGTCCATTCTAAAACACCAGTCAAAGTTGCTCTCCTTCCTTCAAAGGGTTACAAGGAAAATAAAACCTCATAACTAACACTTGGAATTTAGTTTCTTTCATAAAGTACAAAGAGTACGAAACAGCTTTGTTTAAATTTTTTAATTGAATATTTTAATGGGTATTATTTAGCTCCAGGCTGGGAGGCTCAAACAGAAAGAAGTAAAATGAAGGCAACAAAGAAAATACATTTTCTGGAGCCACAAAAGGCCTTCTGGAACCTTTACAAGGCCTAAAGTCAGCATTCATCAAATAGCAAAGCTTATAATTTGGTGTTTGGGAAAATGCTACTTTTTGATCTTTTTATTTATTTATTTATTTTTACAAAGATCAGGGCTGTGCTCACAAGGCTCCATACCTTAGCTATGTCTTGGATGTCCTTCCGTCTCGCCCACACAACCACCAGGAGAAAGGTCACAAAGACTGCCCCCACGAAGCAAACAACCACCGGATTCTCACCAAAGCTCCCAAAGAGCTCGGTGGTGCGTGACGGGTCGACGAGGTTGGGAGTGACAAAGAAGGAGCTCCCGAAGAAGGTGAGGTGGTTGCAGAGACACTGGGTAACTGAATCTGTACTATTTGCACCAACCTGAAAATTAAAAATCCTAATGGTGATTTCAGTTAAAAAAAACAAAACAAAACAAAAAAAAAAAACACGAAAGAAGGTACATTTGTTTGCTCCACTTACTCTACATCCGTTATTGCTCCAGGTCTGTAGTGCGTTGTTCCAAAATTGACACGAGGCCATGATGGGGGTGATGGTCACACTGGCATTGATGGATTTGATGCCTGGGCCAACAATGGGCCTGACCACAAGATAGTACGCTCCTATGTTTCCCTTAAAAGCCACAGGGTCCACCAGCCATGTGTATCTCTCCACTGTCATATTGTGAAAATAACCAGATAATTTATCGTAAAGCTAATTTGAAAATTAGAGTCAATAAAAAAGTAAATGCAATCTTATCTATAGAATGAAGTAACAATGTTCTACCTGTTGTAGGTCCTTGCTGAGGCATCTCTGCCATTGCAACATAGTTTGTCACGGTGGGGTACTCCAGATATCCCAGGAACACTTTGAGAGGGAGAGGCTCCTCTGAAGGGATCATCTTTAAATGGCATTTTGACATAAATCCAGTTAAGTCACAGCAATGCAGAACCTAAATCCTCCAAGCTGACAGTGTATGAAGAATAGTGATCACACTCTTATTCGTTAATTAATTGCTCCAACCTAAACGATCTTATGAGGACAAATCTAAATCCATGAACACATTACTGAAACACTCTTTAACAATCAAAACAGCGTAAGCTGTATGCCATGCTTATAGAAAGAAAGGAAAGTTACTTCTTCATTCTACTGGGTAATTTTTTTTTTGTGCATCTTATCAATAGTTAACTACACAGGAGCAATAAGTTGTTGCTGGGCACCACAAAAGGAAGTAAAAGTCTTTGCTCAGTGACCCATATTATTGACCTAATTCACCCCTTTAGGATTATTTTATCACATCTACGTGTAGCTAAATAGCAAATTTTGGCATGCAAAAATGCATCCTACCATTGTAAACACGTCTTACAAATACTACGCTATTATCATAATCACAATTTCATTCATTCAAAAATGTTTTTCTCAATTTCTCAAAAAAAATTATGTTGCTTTTGCGACTTTGTTTCGATTTAACATTACAAAGTCAACAAATAATGGATAAAAATAGATCTCAAAAATAAGTCTGACTGCCATAATAATGTGGTATAACAGAGTTACCGTAATTTCCACACTATAAGCCACAACTTTTTGCAAATGCTCTGAACCCTGCAGCTTATGTAACAATGCGGCTTATATATGGATTTTTACTGGTAATCAGACATCATACCACCAGATTTTATGTCTGCATGCTGTTTTTAGCGCCTCTGCTTCTCCAAACTTGCCCTAAAAGTGATATTTCTGCTCTTTGTGAGCTCCGTAGTCTGGTACTTGAACAGCTGACAGTCGTGGTGCTTCACGTAACGTGACTCTGTTGCACTCCGTGGCTGAACGAGTGAGCGGGCGGGTGGGCGAGTGTGCCACCCCCGGATTCCCCCACAGAGTCGTAGAGTCTGGAAGTCCATAAACCATTCTTTTATTGAATAAACTCAAAACCAAAACCCAGAGCTCACAGACACCGACTTTTCAGTGTGCCTGTCTCCCGCCTGTCAGATTCTGTGTCTGGGCAGCTCCTCCTTTATTGGCAGAGAGGTGATTAAGCCCTGATTCCCATCAGGGCTTTATCACCTCTCTGCCACAATGAGCAAGCCCCAAGTTCCCGTAGTGAAATTGTTGCGGTTTATAGTCAGGTGTGCCTAATAGTCTGGAAATTACAGTAATAAAGAAACCAGGCACGTTCTGTTAATCTAATGTTTCGCTCCTTCCTTTTGTAGTTTCCTTCAGTTCTGTAAGTGGAACCTGAATGGCTTTTTCATTTGCAAACAAGGGATTACTTTAGTTTTTAATGATAAGTTTTGCAGTCCATTCAGCACAATATCCGTGACTTTAACTCGAATGCATCCAATATAAGTTTTATTTAAGTATATTGATGCAAAACAATGCAAGCTCATGCATATACCACAGATGTTTTAATTTGAATGTATTTCAAATGTAAATCAGTGTCCTAATGCTCGCATGATTTTTGCATGCCAATAGGATCTTTTAGCTCAAGTGCAGCCTCACAGAGCAGCTGACATAACTTGTGGACTCTTATTTCGTTTTCTTTATCTCTATATAAGATTGACTTGATTTTACTACATAATATTCAACCACTCAGTTTCAGCAGCAGATGTGAATGTGTCACCTGACCTTTAACACCAGGGTCGTGTTAGCAGAGGACACATTTATGATTGTTGTGCTGAAGTTGCCCAGGTCCAGAAAAGCGGGATGCAGCTGTCCACCAGCAGGATTTGGCAAAAAAATCTGTGGGCCAACACATAGAATATAAAAGAGTTTGAAATTATATTTAGAACTCAGTATTTAGTAAAGCAGTATGCAAATCATTGAGTATCTGAGCAAAGGTTTGCTGTTATTCAGTTTGAAGGACGTCAACTTTTTCTGTGATTTACATTTGGAATGTAGCACATTTGGGAACAAGTTTTTGGTATGCTGTCTTGAGGCCTTAAAATCAAATCTAACCCAAATCGCCGAAAAAACAAAGAGAATGTAAATACAAACGAATTAAAAGTCCCAAGGTAATTGGGCAGCTACAATCCCACAACAGACAAGAATGAAATGACGCTCTTTTTTGAAAACTCCACTAATTGGTCTCCCCTGAGGAAGGCTTTACAGACTGTTACATACTTGTCAGAGGGAGAGGTAAACATGGTAACCATAGCTCAGCCCTAACTGTTTTAAGATATGTTTTTTATGTGCATGTCAAATTACGAAAAAGTGCACGGTGGTAACATGGGGTGATTTTCTTGCTTTTGAGATCTGTTGCATGAGTTTAATTGGAGATAAAGTGCGGGATTATGAGCAAAATGTGTGAGGACAAGTGCATCTTCTACAGTTTAAGTAGGAGAAAGGTTGCAGCAGGCTGAGTATTAATTAACCACATGTTCAGGTTGAATAACTATGTTGTGTAAATCCCTTCTAAAGTGCTCAGGTTTAGATGTTCTGGACTTGTGGTGATGTTTAACCTAACAAACTTAACTTAAAATGCTTCACTTTTGTGGTGAACACTTAGAAAAAAAACGTTTCAACACCAGCCAACCACTTGCATAATATTTTATAATGAAGTGTGGCCTGATTGTGTTTAATCTTACTTTCATAACGACATTCTGGTCATGGCAGTTGAGTGCATTACTTTGCGTTACTTTTGACTTGGACATGAATGCAAAGACAAAGCTGATTTCTGTCACAAAAACTTGACACCGAAAAGGCAGGGATGTGTGAAAGGTTTTCCACACATACTCTCAGCAGGAGATCACAATAGGAAATTAACCTGAGGATGAGTTTCAGATGCAGCTCAGTATATTCACTGACCTCGATTTCTTCACTTAGGTTCTCTACGGGTATAACGGTCCCGTCTTTATCAGTTATTGACAGCGCACCTATCATCCCATTGATGTTCCCTCCGTCATGCCAGGAAAACGGGTTGTTATAAAAGCTCATCATCTGTGACAGTAATTAGACAGCAAAGCCACAGCAAGTCAGACAGCCAAATAAAAAATTGAGACGAATGTGGATCTTACATTGACACCTTCTGAAAAACTGTCACGTAAACAACAAAGAAACACATGGCAGTTGTTTTAAATACTTACTCTCAAGTCAACTGGCTCCTTTGAAGATGACTGAGAAAGAGGTGGAGTTGGGATGAAAAATCCAGCGCTGACACAGTTTGAAAAATTTAGAGGCTTTCTGTTCAGTTTTTCTGGTAAAACTCTGCATGGAAAGAAAAGCCGATTCATATTGAATGTTCATCATTTTGAGGTAATATAACAATCTCTCTCAACATCAAGATGTGACTGGATGCATTTGCTCCCGTTTTGGTATGCATTAGGGACAAGTTAATAGGTTACAATGGTTGGATGCTTTGCATATTCTCAACATGCATTCAGGGTTCATTTGAGGTGTGATAAACTCGAAGTTAAGGCCACTTTGTGGCTCTGTGGCCTTAACTTGGATAAAGCGATAGAAGATGGACTAATGGAATGAGCTCTTGAATAAATGTTGTTCGGCCGTAGATCAGAGTAACTATTAGGGCCCACTTACAACGGTGCTCCATCACTGTAAATGCAACTTTTCTGAATCGCTGCTACTGTGCATGCGCACCAGAGTCAAATTAATAATAATAAAAAAAACAACTTTATTTGCATAGCACTTTTTGTAACTTGGTTACACAGTGCTTTACATTAAAATCATGATAGTAATCCAAATATGTCATCTATTCTGTGTACTCGCCATTGTTAATGTTTATACCGTATTGTTCTGTGTGTGATTTCATTACAAGAACAACACCCACTAATGGTCCTACATGAAAACGACATAATTTTCAGTGTTTCTGTTTTTCTGTATAAACGGTCAGTTTTCCAAATACTGCCATGTAAACATGAAACTTTATTAATTAAAAAATCCAAAACTGACAAGATTGCATTTCCAGCTTGTGGTATGAATGGACCCGTCTTCTGACCTGAATCTTCCAAACACAACAAACAAGTCTCAGGGTTGGATCATTAGAAAAGTTACCTTTCAGCAAGAACACCAATATGTTCTTGTTGGATTACGGTCGGCGGCTCATTTGTCTCTTTATTTAACAACAAACCGCTCAGCATATTGTTCAGGGTATCGAGGAGGGCATCAGAGATCATTTTCTGCAGAAAGTAGACAGAAGAGCTTGGTTTTATAGTGACTCATCTATATATTCTGTGACACATCAAAATGACATGAAAACTCATCTCACTGGCCATGTTCATGGTCAAGTAATTATTTTTCCTAATCATTCCTGGCCCCAGCTGGCTGGTCATACACAGACACTCTCAACAATAATTAAGTGTGACTTGTCACCGAGAAATTACTTTGCTCGTTCAGCTAAAAAAGCCCAAACCAACTTTAATTACAGCAGCGATGAATCATGCTGTAAAACAATGTAAATTGGGCAAATTGAGCAAAATCACTTTTGAAGAGTAAGGGTTCCTCTTTAGCACACAAAATATGAACAGAATTCTGCTCTTCTCAAAAGACCCAAATCCCACCAGCGTGGGCTTTGAAGTAAACAACTCACGTTGGAGGAATACCCGAAGATGTAGCTTACTCCCTCCATAATGGCGCTGCATGCGAGATAAATTTCATTCTTACTTTCTTCAGAATCGCTTATGTCCATGACAACAAAAGTTGAACTGAGAGATTGGAAGAATGTTGAAGCCGCAATCTGAGAGTGAGAAGAAACTTTTACAATCACAGATGGATTAATAATAATACATATTTTACCAGCAGTGCTTCATGTTTTATACCTCATATTTATTCTTCTGTTACTGTAACTTCTTTCAGGTATTTGTGGCATAAAAAAGTATCTTTTATACACATTGGAAAGAAACATTTGTTTTCATTTTGCAAAAACATAGCAAAATTAAAATAAATGACTGTAACATGGAAAATGCTTAAAGTCCTCGAAGGAACATGACTGCGAAATAATAAATTGTATAAATTGTACAACGTATGGATTTCTCAGACTTCCTCTTGGGATCTGGCTCACATTATAGTCTACATGATGCAAATAGAAAAATGCATTGCCCTCAAGAAGAAAACAAGGTTTACTAACCGATGGCTAGCTTAGTACAAATCCAAAAGGTACCGACACATATTATATGATAATAATGTAGTCGGGAACTTTCATGGTCAAATCTGGTCCTCATTTAGAGATGTGTTCTGGTTTTTATAATGGCAAAAACTCATTTTTATTTGATCATTTAAACAGTTTAACATTATGCTACAGCAATGAGTAAAACCATAATGTAAAAAGAGAAGAAAAAAAATCACATTACCTTTGAAAAATTACTCATGGTCTTACAGCAACCTCAACATTGAGTAAAACACATTTCTAAGCTTTCACTTGTGATATCCTGCATCTTTTCGAATGTGAAGGCAGACCTGAAGCAGCCTTGTTTGTTTAGCTAATTCGTTTAATGAACCACAACGAAAGCAGCACTTGATGAGTCTATCCAAAAAAAAAAAAAAAGCGGACTTTTTTTTCTCTTACCTGTGGATCTGTACAGTACCTGTGAAGTTAAACTGAGCTCAGTGCCATCCATGACAACAGCGCTGAGGCCTCTTGCTATCGCCTGAACCTCCTGTGGAGTGGTGGGGGTAGCTTGTTCAACCACATTGATCATTAAAGCCACCATATCTTCACGAAGCTTCAAAACACAAATGAATTCATGAACATTAAAGATATATGTATCTTAGTCTGCCTTAATTTTTCATTGCTACCCAATATGAGGAAAGTCTCAGGCATAAGACTATGACCGTGTGGGGTGGGAACTTTTTCCATGAAGCATAAAACGTGTTGAAAACCTTAAGCTAGTCCAGTCCCCATCAAAGACAAAAACCATGACCTGATAATGGAATCCATGCAGATTCCGTGACACAAATTACAACAATTCACATTTACCCTCTGTCTGGGGGGTATTGGATCAAAAACATGGGAGTTGATTTGAGTGGCTACAGCAAAGAAGAGCTGTCCCAGTGTTTCTCCTGACAGAAGCCCTTGATTCCTCAGCTGAGCCACAGTATCCATTATTGTAGCATTGAGATTAACAACATGACTCATAAGAACTGTGGGGTACGTAACCTGAAGGGAGACAAAAATACAATTCAACAATTTTATTATCCTAAAGTGAATTAAAGCATTTATAACATCAGTTTTTTGACAAACCGTTGCTGTGAAAGCAGTGCTGGCCACAACATTGCCATCTGATGCCGTTGCCGTTATAGTCAAGATGTAGTTCGGGTCGTCACCCACAGGAAGGAAAATGGTGTTCACTACATTTGTTGTACTACAGCGCAGATGGTTAACTGAAAACGGACAAGCAAGACAAAAGTGTTGGAAGTTCTCAAAAAGCTCTTCAGTGAAAAGTCGTATCAGTGCCAAAATATTTATAGAAGTACTTACCATCGGCCTTGAAACAGTACTGACAGGTTGGGCAGGGCACTGTAGTTTGACAAGTTATATTGAAAGGTTCGAGCACAGTTCTGGTTGATGGCGACGTGGTACACGAGAGACTGCCAAATTTTGTAAAGGTTGTTTCAGAGGTTTTGCCTCTGGCAGTAGTAGCAGAGGTTGGAGAAGTTGTAACAAAGCTGCTAATTTTTGTAGCAGTGGTGGCTTTGTTTTCTGTAGTCTCTTTGTTTACTGTAGTAGCCGCGGTGGCTTTAGAAGCAGGGGTAGTAGCTTTAGTAGCAGGGGTAGTAATGCCAGTAGCAGGGGTAGTGGCTTTAGTCACAGGGGTAGTAACGGTAGTAGAAGGGGAAGTGGCTTTAGTCACAGGGGTAGTAACGGTAGTAGAAGGGGTAGTGGCTTTAGTCACAGGGGTAGTAACGGTAGTAGAAGGGGTAGTGGCTTTAGTCACAGGGGTAGTAACGGCAGTAGTAGGGGTAGTGGCTTTAGTCACAGGGGTAGTAACGCCAGTAGTAGGGGTAGTGGCTTTAGTTACAGGGGTAGTAACGCCAGTAGTAGGGGTAGTGGCTTGAGTGGTAGCTTGAGGAGAAGCTGGGGTAGCATCAGGTGATGATGTCTTTATGATGTATGTTGTATACAGTGGTATACCCCCTTTGAAAAGAAAACAAATCTCAATAAGTTATTGACATGAGATTATCTCAAAATGCATGCTCATGATCTTTTACACTTGGGATTGAATATTTGGAAAAAATACATAAAAGAGCTTGAGAATTTAGCTGCCTGTTTTGGTTATTCGGGAATTGACTTTATTAGCAAGAGTTGTGTAGGGTCAGGCATAAGATTAGAATATCCCTGGTCAACTCTCATTAGAGGGACACTGACTGGGAGGACACTCCTCGGTTGGCCAGGGACGTCCTGGGGAGATAAAAGCCTGGTTTACATGACGTTTCAAGTGAAAACATCATTTTTAATTTTTAATTTTTAAGTTTCACTTATACACGGCAATGTTTTTAAAGCGATGTCTGTTTACACAGAAATGCTGAAAATAATGTAGTCAACCTACCAGATTTGTTGGGTTGCTATTATGGATGACTCTCAACTATAAAACTAGCCAGGAGAATACGGACTGAGAGCCCAGACACTCTGGAGGTGGCCATTGTTGTTATTCTCAATCCCTCACGGTCATACAGATGAACTGTTTACTACTGCTGTCGTGCGCATGTGCACAAGCAGTGTTTGAAAAAATGTGTATTTTTAAAAATTGCTGTTGTATAAATGGACACCTGAAACACAATGACAATCTTTCGTATTCACTTGAAAACGTTGTGTAAATGAGGCCTATGCCTCTTGGTTTGGTCTGTGATCCTCTAGATCTTCGGCTTGGGGTCGAAGATCTAGAGGACGTTGCGAGGGACAGAGATGTCCCAGAGATGTAATCAGCCTGAAAACCCAAAACTCATCCGGCATGACCATTTGGCTTTTGAGATTTTAAGTGAATACGCACGGGCACTTATCACCACAGTGATGTTTCGCTTCTTTTTCTTGGCCAGTTCAAGAAAAGAGGATTTCACAGTGTATTCATTGCCACCATCCTTTCTTTCAATGAGTGGCCTTCTCTTTGCACCTTTGTAGCAAGACTTTGTCTCATGCTGCAACATAAAAAAAACGTGTTGTTTTTTTGTTTGTTTGTTTGTTTTGTTTTGTTTTGTTTTTTTTGGG
>OMNM01044031.1:0-12745 GCA_900302745.1 Parablennius parvicornis
CGGTGCTGTGCTCATAAGCTGCACAGGCGGCTTCTCAGGTAAGGGAGTAAAAAAAAAAAAAAAAAAAAACGGAAGTAAACAAAACAGCGTTAATTACGTACATTTATTTTAACGAGTTAAAACGTTTCAAATCAATTAATTTGATTAGCGCGTTATTTTTGACAGCACCAATATATATATAAATAAACCTAATACGTTAATTCTTAACTCTTTTTTTGATCTGTCCTCTCTCTCTTGACCAACTCAACACATATCATTGACTCAACAACGAAGGGTCATACTGACTACATGCCTAAAATATCGATCATTCCCAATGACATAACAATTTTAAACAATACAGACATACTGATACTGATATGCTTATTTTTAGATTGGTGCAAACTATGAACCCCGTTAAAAAAAATATATCAGGCATTCATTAGCAAAACTTTATTCCCATGTTAGACTTGAAAACTGTTGAGTTATAAGCTCAGTAACTTCCACTGATTTTATTTTTGGACCAGCAAGAGCCTTTGTTCCCATTTATTCCCTTCTCTTGTTTTCTCTCCAGAATAGTTCTGATGACTGTAACAAAGAGAATAAAATATGAGTGGCATGCTGGGTAAGAAAGAGAACAGAGTGAGACAAAAATTACCATTGAACCCATTAATTAAATTAACAGAAAGCTTGTTTGATTTGTATTGTCTTTAGTTGAAAGAGTGCCTTTGTTTCCTTTCTTTCTTTTCCATTTTCTCATTTTCTCGTACTGACCAATTGGCTAGGTGAACTTGGTTTTGTCAATTTGACTGTTTACCTGACAATGGAAACTTCAAAATAAATGGAACATTTGATAGTTTTGTGCCTGTTTTTACTTTGGGTGCTCCTCAAAGTGCTCACTGTCTTTGAGAGAAGTGGATTTGTTAACTTGTGAAGGGATTAAGTCTGGCTTCTTTCTGAGTAGATTGCCAATCTGGGGAGGAAGTCAAGCTTGGAGAGAAAATTGCCTGGCTTTATGTCATTTAAAATTTTGGGCAGTGGGACCAATTTTTAAGGACAGACACGCTTGAATATAATTATTGATTTTTCCTCTGGGACCAGGTATTATTACTCATATCCTCCTTGTCTGTTGCAGATTTCATCACTCATCTATTCTTGGTTCTTTTATACTTATCATTTTTCTCTTTTGTTACACAATAACTGAACCTCACCCACCACCACCACCACCACCCTCTTTTTTGGTATGCGAGGCTGCTCGGCTTACTTCAGAAACAAACGCAATTGCTTTTGCATAGTCCTCATTTGAGTTTTGCCCATGGTGAGAAAAAGTACGGTGGGGAAGTAAGTAGATCATTTACTTTTATGTTTGTACCAAGCTTTGAACTTAAAGTCATCAAAATCTCTTTAACTAATAAATGTAATTTCAAAGAAGCACAATAGCATAACATTTAATCAAATCAGAGAGTCACAAATTTCAGCTACTTCTTAACCTGCATTTGTGAGGTTTTATGACATTTTATATGAGGCATTTTTAAAAAGGAATCAGCTCCAGTATTCTTCTGTTAGAAACATTGGAAACAATATTTTGTTTTAGTAGTTGCAAGACTGAACAATAGTATTGGACCATATACTTTATAACAAACAACTAGCAAGCTAATGATGTGTTTTTTTTAAATCCACAATAACAACTGCTGTGATTATTTGAATCATTTGAATTTTATTTATTGAATTTTCCGAAACATACGTATTTCTACTGCATAAAACCAAGCAAACAGCAACACTGTGTCAACTCTTGCATCTTATACTTTTAATTTAGAGGAAAGTAATTCAGATTTTTATTATTTGAATTTGCCATTATTCCGTTCGATACAAACTGTCAATATCAATTTGCTATGGGGAGGAGATGGGCTCTTCCAGCTTACGTCAGAAAAATAAGCCATTAGTTATATTTGGAGATATTCTAGAAATAGTGATTTTATATTCTGATTTAAACCATCCCACAAACTCCTTGGAAAATACAAGTGAATACAACTTCTGCTCCTGATATTGACAATTGAATAAAAATAATGATAAAACATTGCAACACTGACTTAACACACAGATTTAGTAGTGTATTAATACAATCACAGTTCTAACCAATATAGTGCACCTGCCCTTGTCATATTTCAAACAAAATGTTTTAATGAAGTCTTCTAAGACAGAATAATGACACTACACAGAGACCTGCTATGTGCCATGAATTAAATACACTGAAATGCACTCAAATTGTCAAACAAAACCACTGAATTGATTATTTGTTGCATTGTACACTTTTCTTTTCTTTTTTGGTACTTAGATAACTCATCTATATAATTTGATCATTAATTTTGAAGTTATTGAAACATTCAAAATAGCTGCTATTATTTTCTGAATAACTAATGAAATAATGTGAACAGTGTGCCATTATATCAAATATTTGGAGAAAGAGTAAATCGGTGGTGAAGGCAGCACTAGATTTAGATGAATGTTCACACCTTTATAATTTATATAGCTACGTCCTTGCTGTGAGTTGTGTGGAAATAATTTAGCCATTTTCAAGTGTACAGCCAGAGCCATAATTAGCAAAAACTCCCCAATAGCATGAGACTGTTGCACATTTATCTTTGGAATATGATTAATGAAATATTTAGCTTTTACTACGAGCCAATTCTAGTCAAACTCTGATGTTGGCAAAGTTAGGCAACTAACAGCTTTGCTGGAGCAAAGTAATCAATCAAGCAGCCATCAGAAGAGCACATACTCAACATCTAATGAATCACCGCTGGAAGATTTCCTAATCGCAACACAGCAGAATAAAGTAGTGCAGTAATGATAGATGGCTGTACTTCTCTCCAGCAAGGGTTTCCGTTGGAATAGGAGTCAGTAAATTAGTCCGTCTTGAGTTGTTATGCAACACTGGTGATTTCAGCAACTGAGCGGAGCAGGGAAGAGTCGTCATGTCTTATCATTTACAATGTTACGATTACCCTAAATCATTGTATTTCTATATTGATTATCACTGTGTATTAATTAAACTGTTTGATGGATAGAGGTTTTTTTTTTCTTTTATCTCAAGACTTTGTTTTGACTTGAGAGCTTGACAGTTTTGTGTCATGCTTTCAAAAAAAAAAAATGCATCTCTTTTCAAGCAGCATGTCATAATTTGTCTTATCCAAAAAAGGATCTGCTTCTGAACACTGTCAGCCCCATCGCCCTAAGTAAAAACAACAAACAAAAAAGACTTAAGAGGACTCTTGGCAATGCTTTAAAATGTCAACGATATAAAAATAGATACAAAGATTTGTCTTGTTTTCAGGTCTTTTGTGACACCTTGATGCTAATCCCTTTGGAATCACAAAGATTTTGCCTTTTATATCTTAACAGCATCATCCTTTGTGAACAACCCCAAATCGACCTCTCAAAATGACAACTGTCCATTTCACAGTGTCAAAATCAAGTAAAAGTTTGAGACACTCATCGTGACTCAGCATGCATGTCGAGCCATTTGCTCGGGCCCCGTCGTGATGATGAGAAACAGCCTGAGAGTTATCAAAATGCAGAGAAATGTAAAGGGTTTGGTGAAAGACACAGACAGAATATCTCTTGACACGAGCTGGGTACTTTTTTGGAAGCAAGACCGGTATGGAACACTGTAAAGTCATGTTGGAAACTGCAGTATCTTCCACAATCTCAATGCTTTATCCCCACAATATGAAATATTCTTTACTTGTTCTAAAACCAGCGATTCTGGTGTTTCCATTTTGGGATCAATTATTTCTCCGAAGACGGAGTAACACAAACTGTACAGTGTCTGATTTTATTCATCTTGTTTCCTGCGCAGGTCAGAGCCATAAAAGCCTGAAGCAGTTTTGAGAGAAGCTAAAAATGACCGTTAGAGGGTAGAAACTGCTCTTTACTCTAACAGATGCAATAACTCCGATTCCTTGCATGTTTATATCCCAGATAAATTTGAATATTCCTTTTATATAAATCCCCCCACCACCACCACCACCACCAAAAAAAAGAAAAGAACAATCATGATGGAATATTCAGTTGCAGTCTTTCTTTACTTGTTGTGTGATGCAAAAGAATCCTCCCCAGCTCGCAGCGAGTGGGCTGCTTCCTGCATAATGGCAGTTCAAAATGTTCCCCGTCAGATTTTCGAGATCTCATTTTCTACACGTCCAGCTGTGTTCGTGATGATGACATGAGGAATATGTATGACTGTCACACATTGCTGCTTTTGTGCTTTTTGATCTATTCCTTTTGTTCTCCAAAATGGGTTTTTTGAAGAGCAGCCTATCTGTCTGCGATGCGCAACGCACAGACGGGACAGTTGGCATTGAACAATCAAGTCTTTTCGGACAGTTTTATAATTAGTCCTCCATGAATAGGGGTGAAACATAAAATCTCTACCTTTCCGGACAGTTTCGCATTGCCCACATTTGAAAGCCAGCCTAATTGGGACCAGAGTCAGATGCCATGAGATCTAAGAGGAGGACATAAAGAAATACAGCAAATACAGATATTTGCAGATAAAAGCAAAGAGTTTGGCTTTGACTCTCAGACTGGATAAAGTAGCTCACAAGAAAACTTCAGAAAACAAAGCTTATCCTCTCAAAAAATGTTTGATGTGAACATGTTTTTTGTTATCTTGTGTTTCATAGTAACTTTTGTCCTTCAAAACAATTCAATGTGCACATAAACAATGCAAATAAAGACCTGTGTCAATGTAGAATTCTCTTGATGTTGTGTGCCAGCTTCTCCATCTGTATCTGTTTTCAGTATTTTCAGTATTTTCAGCTTTGAGATAGTGCATATTATGTTAAAAGGACATTTTTTTTCAGAATGTATTATCCAATTGAAATTATTAAAATGATAAAATATGTGAATTTTGTACATTTATATGGTTTAGAAAACAAATTGTGAACAAGAATGCTTCTGGGATTTGCACTTTTCCACTCAGCCTGTGTTGTGTTTCTATGAGCACCCGGACATTCTCCCCCAAGACAAAGACGTGCTTGTTAGGTTAATTGGACATTTAATTGGTGAATTTCCCATTGATGTAAATGTGTTTATGTGCATGACTGATTCGTTCTTTGTGAAACAAGTGACAGACACCTGACCTGTCCATGGGCCTTTTACCTAATCTCACTTTAGAGACAATTCATTCATTACTTGGATAATGCAGGTATGATAAATGAGTGGATTGATGACTGTCTCTGATTTGATTTTACTGGACAACATACTGTTACTGTGACTGCAGTGTTTGACACTTAGTCATGCTACAGTGATGCACTGTTAAGATGTAGAACTGTAATGATGACAATAGAACAAAGCACTAGATTCACAGTCTTGCAGATTTTGGCAACAGCATAGTATCAAGGCAATTGTTGCAGCATAAAATCTGTTAAACCGTTAAAACAAGATCTGTGGGTCTGCTTTATATTACAAACAACACATCATACCATATGGAGGACATGCGAGCCAAGCTAGCCTGCCAAAGTGGGTCCACTGTGGTGTGCCTGTGGCTTGTTTGGTAGAGTGGTTGTCTCCCAATTGGAAGGTCGCTGGTTAGGTTATATCACTACCTGACCACATGTCAAAGTGTCCATGAGCAAGACACTAAACCCCAAACTCAACAGCTAAGTGAGGGTATACATTGCACCTGATTTGCTAAGATCTTGCCTGAAACTTGCCAACTCAAACATTTCCGTGAATATGTGGCACATTTAGTCTAAATGCATTTTGCAGGTGATTCAGAAGAACACCATGAATAGCATCCTGTGTAATGGGGAGCATTTAAATAGTGATATTACATGCTTTATATGTGTCTATACAAGGTCAATCACCTGGGAATTTCATTACTTTCTTGTTTGTTTGCTTTCTGTCACCATGGGGTTATTAAATGGATCATAAGGGGGTGAGCTGATTCATTTGTGCAGCCACCATAATCTAGTGGTTACGACTCTTGCCTGCTGTGCCAGGAAACCAGGGTTCAAGTTTTCATAGGTGCATTCATTTATTTAGATATGTTTAGTTAATTTGAAAGACTTGATTTTGTTAATCGTTTTAATTTTTGATCCGACATTCGCCAGTATTTTTACGTAGCATAGAGTTTAAAATCAATATATACAAAATTATCTTCATTTCTATGTCAAGAAGGTTTAACTTCTATGCATTCTAAACATATATTTTCACATACAGTATATACACATGTGGAAAAAGTCACATCTGCTCACACAACTGAACTGCTATTGACCTCTTCATCCTAGGTTATCTCTTAAAGTGCAGTGATTTAAACAATTAAACCCCAATGTCTATAAGCGGATTATTAAATATCCATATTACTGCTCAGACATCTGACACATAGTTTTTCTCGCCTTCTGAAAAGGATGCACATTATGACAGATTACGTTTGAACCGCGTCTGTGTACTACAGCCACCGGCAAATCACGGTTGTTTGCATTTTGTCGTACAGGTAAAAGCCAAACCATTTCCACACAGTGGATGTGGAGTTCCTTTGGGGACCAATTTCCAGTTTCGCATTTAGCCACACTTCCTCGCCACACATTCAAAACAGACATGCTCATAATTCAGTAGGATTGGTTGGTCAGGTGTACGTGAAACATCTGATGCATCTGTGCTTCTTCATAAAGCTGCAACATATAGGACATATTCTATATGTTGCAATAGTATGCTGACACGCTGTCACACAGCATAGAACTGCAGCATTTAAACTGCCAGTGCGTCCATAGTGCACAAAATATCATGTTTGCTGCCGTTTTACTATGTTCAACCTTTTAGGCCTAAAGTGTGTTTCCCTAGTGGGGTAGCACTAAAGAAGATGAAATGCTTTAGTAAAACTATTCTCTTTGCCTGCAATTTAGGGCTAAGAGTGAGGATAATGTGACACAATTATCAAAGTTAGCACTGAGAGTCCAGTATCAATCTTTATTATTTCTCATGGATAAGAGTGTTTAGGTGTTTGTTCTGTTTACTTTGAAGAGCCAAAGATGTTTGGCTGAGAGCTGATTGGGCTTTTGAAAATGGTCACTGTTAGGCATTTCACCAAAAATTTGTTTAGCTTTGCTAATTGCAGCTATCTGTGCAGCACAACAGCCGGATATATTTAAATTAGATCATGGCTGTTATTTCCTTTTTTCTTTCAGTGATTTTTGCTTTTTTGTGACCATTTTACACTAAAAGTTCAACACATATTCTTTAAGTTGCTCTGTCAGACCATGTCAGCAATTATAATTGATGCATACTTCTTTACCAAATAGCAGCGTCACAACAGTATTGAAACATGGTTAACTTCAATCACAGACAAGTCTAAGACAGAGGAGGCTATATGCCAGTAGCTGACCCCTGTGGTTGAAACAATACAGTCAGTGGGTTACAGAAAACCATAAACAGCTTACTGAAAGTAGTTTGGCAAACAGTTCTGCCACTTCATCACTAACCGGAACATATTTGATGGCCGTCCGAGTCGATATTCCCACACTATCTCATGTACCCACAGGACAGCCTCACTGTCGCCTTCAGTATGTCAAGCATCAGTGTGCATAACAGGATGGCATGTCACTGTGAGTTAACCTACAGTGATGCTGAAGTCTCTCTTAGAAATTCAAATGTCTTCAACTCCCAGCTTGTGACCACACGTCTTGCAGTTGCTTTTAGCAGTTTTCTAAATTTTTCCAGCCTCCTGTGTTCATTGGACATCTTTGTGAATGTACTCCCTGTGTTCATTATCCTTTTGTTTTGCATTGGTGCGATAATTTAGACAATTTAGGAGGTAGACTGTTTCAATGCTTTAATGAGACAATGATGCAAACTTGTGAATGCAAACGGTCATCACAATTATGCCCGTGATTCATCTGTCAACTTGAATTCTTTGTCAAGATTCTCTTTCAACAAAATCTCACATTATATAAGAGTGTGTTTCCTTCCTGTCTTTTGAAGGTCTATGGTCTGTGCTTAAATTCTGAATGAATCTGATTGAACTATGAAATATTAATCACTTCCATCTCAGACAGAAACAACAGAGTCAGTGGCAAGCCGGAGAGTGTATTAATGTACGTGTGTGTCCATTTATGAACACTCAGGCTTTTTGTTTGAAAGGGGGTCGAAGCATCTGCTGAAAATGCAGCTTGACTGACAGTCTGTTGTCACAAAAGTGCTGAAGAGACTGTAAACTAATGGATCAATATTACAGATGTTATGAAGCAAGGTTATTTTTTTTTCTTTCCATATTAATAGAAAAATGCACACACAAACAAAACATGGAGAGAGAACCGATGAGTTTATGAAAACTACTCCAACAGACGAACCTTCTTCAGCAATAGGTGTCAAACTCATTTTGGTCTGGGGTCCACAAACAACTGGATTTGTACGCAATGGATGATACCTCACATTACTATTTGAGGTATTCGTAGGTCTAATTTATGCAGAGACAATGACCACAGACTCACTAATTAATCAATGAACCTTAATATTTGTAATGTGGGAGGAAGCAAGAGCTCATCAAGAGAAAATCCCAAGCAGTCACAGGGAGAACATGCAAAGTCTTCTCATATATGATTGAACCCAGATCATCTATCACTATTTGTTCTATCTGATTCTCCATCGTGCTGCCCTCTTTCACATCTATTTGTTGGTATTGTTTTTTCTCTTTATTGTGGATTTCTTCTTCTTCTGTGAGAGTTATTGTCTCGGGTTGACCATTTTGTGTTGCTTTATGTTAGTTTTATTTGTCTCGAGGATATATTAGGGAAGTTTATTGAGCCTTTTTGTGGTTGTCTTGAGCCTGCCTGGCTTGTCCCTGTGTCTTTAGTTGTAGTTTCATATTTCCTGAAGGTTTTTTTTTTTTTGTGTCTCTTTTCAGCAACTTCCATCATTTCTCCCTCTGATGTTTTTATCTCTTGAGACCAACATTAGCTGAGACATTCAGTTATCCTCCCGAAGATATTACCTGAACTCTCTTCAACTGTATTTCAGTGTGAGTTTAATCTGTATTGGTACCAGGTCACAACCTCAGAAACCTTGGATCAAGCTATTATAAGGATTTGGCAAATTCAAAGAATTTGATCACACCAATCTAGTTTTATAGTCAATCCAAGAAAAACTAAATAAATAAGAAATAATTGGCATGACCACAAAAAGGGCTTGTACGTCTCAATGTGATCATCCACATCCAAAAAGCAGAAGGACTCCCACACGAGCTGCCCAGTATAGTTGCAGACTCCTCCAAACATCCCTGAAGCTGAAAGTCAGCTGTCAAGGCTCACATTTTGCATCTGTTGTGGTGGAGTGGAGCCAAAACAATGAAAAATACACTACTGTCTTGAAACTTTTCGGAGTACATTCGTACATAATGGCAAATGTTTCCAAACAACACTTGAGAAACTCATATTTATCCAGAAAGAGCATGGGTTTGCTTCTTTATTAGAAAACCCTGACACTTACTTAGATAAGGTAAAGGAGGCTGATCTACATCCTGCTCCTGTTAAGGTTGACTGGATTCTTTATCCTGAACTCTGTTGCATCAGTTTATGATTGTGTACGAGATTGAAGAGTGTTTTTCAAAATACATTTCTTTGCTACATCAGCCAGCCGCCTTCAGTAAGGACACGTACCTTCGTGAATTGTCATAGAATAAAACTGTCAAGCAGAACCTTGATCCGGACGTATCAGGCTGACAAAGCTTCTGTTTATGCAAGCCAGTATCCCAAGCAAATTAATGCAATCCAGCAATCAGTTACAGTACACTTGCATCATTATTGAGGGAGTACATTACCTTACACAGGGTGGTTCAAGTTTCCAACGCCCCCTCCCCCTTTTTTTTTTTTAAATAATTTTATTTAATATTGTTATTTTTTCCAGAAGTGTCTGCAATTCCAAATTTTTTGTTTGTGCAGTTGTGGGAGAAGAGGAAAGTTCTGGATGGATTTTGAGGAATACTTCTAAAAATGAGTGGAGGAGGGGGGTCACTATTGTTACTGAGGGAACGAACTAAAATGAGAATCTTACCATAACAGCTTTGAAGTATAAATGTAATGCCCAGTTTCTGCAACATTATTAAGTGAGAATTGAAAACTTTTGTTGCGTTTTCAGTGGCAACGGTGCCCAGAAGCTACTGCAAACTTCCCAAGGTGGAAAAAGTGTGTGTGTTTTTGTTGCGAGAGAAACTGACAGAGAGAGAGACAGAGGGAGAGAGAGTCAGGGTCAGAAGTAGAGAGATAGGGGCATTTGGAGGATTGCCCTTGTAAATGCACCAGATTGGTACCAATTCGTCTGCATCATGCAACTTTGCAGCTCCTTGTAATATAACAATGTGCATCCATACAACTTTAGCCAGTGCAACCAGTTTGTAAAGCCAGTGCTTTACAAATATTAAATGATATCAGATCAAGTGTGTGCATGTGGTTTGTCATGAAGGCAATAGAATTGACTAATTGTCTTGACTTGCATGCATGAAAAATTTTATTGTGTTAGGCCTATTGCATATTAAATTAAAAATCTGTATTGTGCAACAATCAGGAGATGGAGACTGGGACGTCCTGAATATTGACGAACATTTCGCACACTGGGTAAGAGCATAATATAATTTTTGAAACGTGGATCACATGGTCTACAAAAAGATTCTGCCTCTTGGTCCAGTATTAATTTAGTCTATTTTCAATCTTCAAACTTTTTTTTGTGGCTTTTAGTTTCTTTCTTTCCCATGTGTTGGTGAGTTTCACTCTGTCTATTTTTGTTTTTGTTTTTTTCTCAGACTTGACAGTAAATGAAGCTCCCTGCTGGCTTGTTTACATCGATCAGCCTTTTTAATAGTTTTTTTGTAAATACTTTTTATTGTCCAGCACTGTTTATTTATTTACCATTTGACCCGAAAATATTAATATGTCCTTGTGCATGTTAATATTTACTTGTTTCATATTGTATATTTACGCATACGATATTTTAATAGTCTAATATATTAATATCGTATTCTATTCCTTGAGGAGCAACTGTATAAGAATGTCACTATGAAATTGACAAAGTAGGTCTGCACAGCGAAGCAGTGCTCTCCCCTCACAGTGAAAATGTCACGAGTTCAAAACCTGGCCCGGGACTTTTTGTGTGGAGTTTGCATGTTCTCCCTGTGTGCATGGGTTTCCTCCAGGCACTCTGGTTTCCTCCCACAGTCCAAAAACATGCTGTGAGGTCAATTAGTGACCCTCAGATCAGCAGCCACCTTTTGCTCCATGGACTGAACGTTTTTCACCACGTTTTCCAAGCTTTGAGGTGCCCTTTCCCTACAACTTTGAAGACCTCTGATCTAAACTTGTAATCTACAACACAGCCAACCCGTCCTTGTGCTCATGGCCTTTACGAGCTACATACCTTGAGCTTGTGCAGCAGTAGCGTGACTTGCAATACATCCATGCACCACAAGACGTGTGCAAGTGTGTACACATCCCATTGTGTGTATGAGTGTGTGTGTCACTTCCCCAAGACTCACCTCTCACTCGACAGTAATAGACGGCTCTGGGTCATTATGGCAGGTCCAAGAATGACGACTAATGCAGTGATGGATTATAGTTGGTGGAAAGTTGGTGTGTGTGTGTTTGTGTGTGTGTGCATGTGAGAATCAGTTCACCTTGAGTCCCTCCTGACCTTCCCCAGTTTCCTAAACACGTCCTTCCACCATATATCTTTCCCCCCTTTCTCTCCTTCTCAGCAGCAGCTCTCTACAAAGGTTATTATCACAGTGTGAGAAGCCATGACTCTTTTAAAGTCAAGCATTGACTAAACACACTTGGCATGCGTTTGAAGACACGTGTTGAGTGAGCCTAAGACGTTAAGCAAAATTCCACTTTCTGCAAGAAAGGAATAATAGACAAATTATAAAGAAACCTCCCAAGTGAGTGAGGAGAGTAATATGCTGTGTCAATTACTTTTTTTTTTCAATTACAGTGTACCTGACAAAATCATTGCGCTTTGTAATAAAGTGTGGGAGGCGTAAGTGCAGCATGCCATTATCTTTTCAATTTAATTTTCTTCATTGATAAGCAGTGTGTATCAGAGCAATGTGGGTGGATTTCTTTTTTTCACACCACTGATCTAAATCTGCTTTTGTTTCTATCTTTTTTGTTGGGAATTGTGAGAAGGTCATTGGCCATTGCTGTCAAGAATATGAGTTGAATTTGTGAGCGGACCACTCTGGACAATTTACACATAATGCGTATGAGTGATTATTCTTGAAAAATAGCAGAAAAGTTGAGAAATCATCATGAAAGCAGGATATTTAGTCATTATTTCCCCCCCAATGAGTTTCTGTTAAAGCGCTCAGGGAATAACTCTATTTAATGTCAGTTTATGACAGCTGCAAAACACTCCAGCTGTATGTTGAGGGAAGTCACTCCAAATTGTTCAATTTTTTTTTTCCATGAACTCACATAAATTAAAAAGTAATTCATGCATACTGAAAATCATTGAACACCTTAATTAATCAGTTAAATTAAGTTTCGATTCTTTTTTTTTTATTTACTGAACATAGGTTTGCATTTTTCATTTGTCTCCTCCCTCCTACAGCTCCAATTTACCTCCCATAATAAATCCAAAGCCCTTAATTGTTGGAGGAAAACCTGCAGTACCTTCTGTGCATTTCTCCCACTGTGTTGCGGTTTGCGTGACTCAGCTTAAAATGTTTATTTGGTTGTACCTACACAGAACCTAACCTTCTGCATGGTGTGATGGTATGAAT
>OMNM01044032.1:4046-15175 GCA_900302745.1 Parablennius parvicornis
AATGATCCTCTGCTAACTTTATTTTGTTCTTTGGCAAAAATTGTGATTTTTTTTTTTTTTTTTTTAATTATTTGATGATGTTCTTAATCTGATCTGCAGCCATATTGTGAACCACTTGGTGAGGGCCAAGTGCAAAGAGGTGACTCTGCATAAAGATGGACCGCTCGGTGAAACCGTGCTGGAGTGTTACAACTGTGGCTGCCGCAATGTCTTCCTGCTGGGCTTCATCCCAGCCAAGGCCGACTCCGTGGTGGTGCTACTCTGCAGGTGAGAGACTGTGAAGCCTGATTAGTTAACCAGTGCTTGCAAATCCTCTATGTCCTGTTCAATGTCTTCCAGACAGTCACTGATAATCCCCTGAACACGTAAACAGGCCTAATGATGTGATAAATCAGAGTGTTTATTCTATTCTGATTATTGAGGCAGTTGGTTGTGTGTAATTGACCGATCTTATTAGAACTTGATTAAACCAAAACGCAGTTTATAAAAGGTCAAAATGAGAGCTTAAGCTGGAAAGTTTCCCCCTGGTTGACAAGCTGACTAATTGCGGCATTGATTTTGTTTTACCTCAAACAAACTTGTTTTGAATTTCAAAAGTTCTATCGTGTTAAATTCAGGTTTAATTTAAACTTCACTGTTGTACCTCAGTGAGATGATTGTCAGTTGTTCAATTCAAAACTTTTCTTGAGAATTCCCTTCTAATGCCACTTACATTTTTTAATTAGAACTCTTTGCTCTACAGCTGGCGCCCATAAAGTGAGAATTACTGTGAGGGATATTAGTTTATTCAGTGTCTATTGATCTGTTTCATATGAGATTATTCACTTTTGACACTGATCTGATCAAGATTTATCATGATATTTTTTTGATGTGATAAGTAAAATGCAAAATATAACATTAATATGAAATAATTTAGTGTGTACATTTCCCACAGCTTCATTAAGTTTGATTCTTACAACTTTTTCATCAAAATCAAATTTAGATGATTATGCTAAATATGAAACTGGTACGTGCATGAATCTTTGGACACTGATTTGTATTGATTGCTTGAAATTTTATGTTCTGATACCTTGCAATCCTTTAATTGATGGAAATAGTTTGATCCCCAATCAATTTCTATCTTCGTGTGACTCCATATGCAGGCAGCCCTGTGCCAGCCAGAGCAGCTTGAAGGACATCAACTGGGACAGCTCACAGTGGGCGCCGCTCATCCAAGACCGCTGTTTCCTTTCGTGGCTCATAAAGATCCCATCGGAGCAGGAGCAACTTCGGGCTCGTCAGATCACCGCCCAGCAGATCAACAAGCTCGAGGAACTCTGGAAGGTATACAAAGACAACCTTTGAACAGTTCAGAGGCCTGTACTACGAACCGTGATCAACATATCCAGGATCTCTCTCTGTTTTCTGAGTTGACTTATCAAGACACGTGCGATCCTGATAACTGTTACTACCAAGCAGGTTATCAACTTGCTGGTTCAACCCAGAAATACGAGTGCGCGCTCAACAAAAAGCGGCCGAGTTTGCTGCGTCTGATCAATCACACACACGGAGAAACCCCGCAGCGCAGCTTAGAGATCACGGAAGGATCAAATATTCTCTGAGAATATGAAAAACGCATCCACCAGGCTGAAATCAGCACTGCTGCTGCAGCCAAAAGCAGAACATTCATGACTGTTAATGTGACTTCACCAGATTATACCATATTAATTAATCGGCGATAAAAACGGACATCAAAACACTGTGATCACTCAGTTCTACTTTATTCCATCAGAAACATTTCAGGCAGAACTTCCTCACTGCTCTTCTTTTAGTTTATAATTTTCATCCAGTTGTTTTGAGGCTGAGTTTTTCTTGCGAGCGTGTTCTGTGATGGAATATTAATTCATCACCGTGACGACATGAGTAGTTCTGCATAAATTCATGTTTCTGTAGTTCAATCAAGTGTGATCATTAAGCTCATTATTCCAGATCAATCCTCATGGAGCTAAACAGATTTGGAACAAATGTCAAAAGGATCGCTCTATTACTTTCTCAGCTCCGCGCTGCAAAGGTTCACTCCGCACCAATCACCATCATTTAAGAATGGACGGCAGGCCACTTTCCAAGAGATGTGATTGGTCAGGAGGCGGAGCTTTGACCTCTTATCAAGAACATATCCTGGTCAGGAGCAGGTTAGACTTTCAGCATCAGTTACCGGAGTGATTTATCCCGGTGAGAAGTGAGTAACGTCGTAGTACAGAAAACCCAGAGTTAATCCTTGAAGTTGTCTCGATAAGAGATAATCCAGCGTTGTAGTACAGGACCCAGAGCACTTTAGCACATTTCTTGAATCAGTATTGTGTTCGATATCTGAATGAATGCAATGACTGTGTGTGAAGCCATCATCTTGGTTAATCAGGCTTCAATATTTTCAAAACTTTCTTAAAAAGTGAGTTTATTTCAGACATGTGGGAAGACAAAAGTAAAACAAAATCACAAACATAGGGCAGTGCAAACAAAACAAACGAAAAGGAGTAGGAAGAAGCAAAGCTTATTAAATCCTGCCCCTTATTTACTTTGACCAACATATACATATCTATGCCTACATATACACGCACATCTATAAAGATCTATATACACACATACATGTTCACATATACATTTTTATCTACAAAAAGTAGCAAATATAAAAATAATTGTCCTAACACCCGCGTCCACAGTCGTCTTCCTTGTACTTTGTGAACACCATCGCTTTAAAGTTGAAAAAGTATTGAATTTACAAATCTGCATTTAATACCATGAAAACTTAGTATTGCTGCCGGAAATTGTCAACAAATGAAGGTACGGGACTATAGGCCGTCTTGAGGAAAAAAAGGTAAAACTTTAATACTCTACAGTTTAGACAATAACTGGACCTCTGAAAAGTAATATTTTTTTTAATAACACAGTCTCCTACCATTTGTTTTTGGTATACATTTTCCGGCAGCTGCAGTCAAACATGCTGAGATAAAGTGTATCACCCTATAACTTAAGCTGTGGTTGATTAAACGAGTCCTAACTCACAAGTTTTGTTACACATGATCAGAAATATCTATAGAATGAGCCGCCTGATGTTAGTATATCACCTCATGAGGGTTTAAAGCTTTCTGGGAGAACACATTATATCAACCTGCTTTGACTGCACCTGCCACAAAATATATAAATAAAACAACTGGTGATTTATTATTATTCTGAATTATTGTTAAGATAAGAAGTTTTCAGAGGTACTTTCATTGATTTAGCCGTATTAAAGTGTATTACGTTTATTTTTTTCTGTGAGCTCTTCCTGTATTCTCATTGGTCTGTTGAGAATTTCTGAATAAAGGCAATGAAGTTATGTTGCACAACAGAGGAGGAATTGAAGAAATAATATATCTAAAGATAAGCTCTCCTGTGGTAAAGAAAGTGACTTAATGACAGCTGTTGTTGGCTGTGCTGCAGTGAGTCCATCAGAGCCTTTAAGTCCAGGGCTAACAGGAGGAATTGACTCGGTGTGTTAAAATGCTCACAGTGGTTTAGATTATACTGTAACAGAAGAAGACAGATTGATCCTTAAGATTGAATTACAACATGTTTGAATCTAGTACCTGGAGAGTATTTAGCCTACGTTTAGTTAGCAGACTGATAGCCGAGATATGTTGCACGTTGTTACAAAACGGAGATGATTAGACAATTAGACGTTGCCAGACAGCATTATGAACACCATTAACATGCAGAATTGCAAAAGCGTTTATTGAGCTAGAAATGTCACGTGTTGCATTGCCAAACATCTTTGAAAATCAAAGGGTGATCGTAACGATCCATATTTTGTTTCACTAATAAGTTAAGCTGATATCCTACATGGAGTTGCAGCTCCACTTTCTGAAGACACGCCAGCTGCTGAAGCAGAGGGAACAGTTTCTGAACATGAGCATTAAGTTAAAAAGTCTTAAATTTAACTTGTAGAGACCTGTAGGACCCCTGGTTAAAGTTGTTGTGGCGTTCTTTGCAGGACAATCCCACCGCCACGCTGGAAGACCTGGAGAAACCTGGAGTGGATGAGGAGCCTCAGCACGTTCTTCTGCGATACGAGGATGCTTACCAGTACCAAAACATATTTGGCCCTTTGGTCAAACTGGAAGCCGACTACGACAAGAAGCTTAAAGAGTCTCAGGTATCTCGTAACCTGTGCTGGGGTTTGTCTGACTTTAAAGTAGTCCTCTAGAGGTCCATTAATAATGTTGTAATGTGGTATATTGTCAATAGCATATTGGATATTAGAGTAAATGTTACATGAGGATTTTTTTTTTCCTTCCTTTTCAGACTCAAGATAATATAACAGTCAGGTGGGACCTTGGACTGAATAAAAAACGGATTGCCTTTTTCACACTTCCCAAGACGGACTCAGGTGGTAATTCTCTTAATTTGACTTCCTCCAAGTGATTCAGTGGTGCAGCCGTTGTCCCTCCCCGTCTCCCTTCACTTCTCCGAATTGCACGCTGCCTCCCCCATCCCTTCATCTTTTGGTGGCATGTGTGCTTGTTTCACGTTCTAGCCATTTGGTTCTGTATTTGGGTTAAGTACATGCACAGTTCGCCATCATTTGTCAGCACAGCTCACAATCAAGCTATCCTGACGGTCGCTTTCGGCACTCGTTGGTTTCTCACTCGTGTTCTGTAATTAATCTCAGACATGAGGCTGATGCAAGGCGATGAGATCTGCCTGCGGTACAAGGGCGACTTGGCCCCGCTGTGGAAGGGCATCGGCCATGTCATCAAAGTTCCTGACAGTATCCTTTTACACTTTTACCAGCCGCACACGTGTCGCATTGTTCTAAAATGTTCTAAAATGTGTCTCTGAATCTTCCATAAAAAGTCAGGACCACAGACTGCTCCCTCTGTACTTGCTGTTAACAATATAAGGATAATACAGACTTTCCTTAGCAGTCCTTGTGTAGACTACGGCGACGAGATTGCCATTGAGCTGCGGAGTAGTGCTGGTGCACCAGTGGAAATTCCCCACAACTTCCAGGTGGACTTTGTTTGGAAGTCCACCTCTTTTGACAGGTATGTGGAAATATATACCCTTAACTTTAATACATGATGGCAAAGATACAATCTTGTTGCTTGACACATTATTTAAAATCACAATAAGTCAGGCCTGGTGTGTGTATTTTATGTGTGTCTGTATGTATTTCGTCTTTTATAATGCTGCCATGCTTATTGTTAGTCCAGAATACACATTCAAAACAAAATTGATGCGTTCCATGCAGAATGCAGAGTGCCCTGAAGACCTTCGCTGTGGACGAAACCTCCGTGTCTGGTTACATTTACCACAAACTGCTGGGCCACGAGGTTGAAGACGTCACCATTAAGTGCCAGTTACCAAAGCGCTTCACTGCCCAGGGTCTGCCTGACCTTAATCACTCCCAGGTGATTAGATACACACTTAGTCTTCATTACTTCAGTTTACGTTCTTTCTTTCGTTCTCTTTTTTTTTTTTTTACTTTTTTAAAGAAAAGGCAAATTGTGAATCTATAACATTGTTTTTTCATCATCAAGGATCACTTGTTTGTTGAACCCGATTTTGGTAAATAGGCATCGTATTTGAATGTCCAACGATCGTGTTGGCTACTTGTTCATTAGTGTTAATTCCAGTATTTCTTGTGTGTTTAGGTGTATGCTGTGAAGACGGTTCTGCAGAGACCTCTCAGTTTGATCCAGGGTCCTCCAGGCACCGGAAAGACCGTCACCTCTGCCACAATCGTCTACCACCTGTCCCGACAAGGCAACGGGTGAGAACAAAATCATTTCTAATGGGGCTGAAATGAGTCAATAGGAAATATTTTAAAATGCTGTATGTAACATGAAACTTGATCTGTAAACTTTTACCTTATTGGATTATGTAATGACAAGACATGCTGCACCCTAGTACTGATGTTCGATGCCTGTCGCCTAAACGGTGCTCCAGCCATGGTCTTCAGAGTTTGATTTAAATAAAAAAAAAAAAAAAAAATCTCTTCCTCAATTATCAGTATAAGCCCCCTTGTCTCTGTGTCTTGCCGGTTCCATATTTTTTTTTATGTACCTTCGACACAATTTGCTCACTCCTTGGTAGGATTTCAGTGCACAAATGAATGTTTTGACTGTCTTTTATAACTCTTTATGCTCTATTTCTCTCTCTCTCTGTGTCCCACAGGCCAGTTTTAGTTTGTGCCCCCAGTAACATTGCAGTGGACCAGCTGACTGAGAAGATTGACAAGACCGGGCTGAAGGTTGTTCGGTTGTGCGCCAAGAGCCGCGAAGCAATCGACTCACCGGTGTCGTTCCTGGCTCTGCACAACCAGATCAGCAACATGGACAGGTCAGTATTGTGTATTCACACTGTATTCTGTGGACAGAACAGGACACCAAAGGTATTGTTGTATTCACTGCTAAACCATAGAATAGGTCCTCGCGCAATTTAAAAACTTGAAGTTTAGAAAGTTTTAGGGGCGGAGTCTACAGTTCTTCATGTATAACTGGACGACTACTCGCTGTATCATATTTTGCCCTCCCGCCGTTTTTTTCCCCTTGTTTTAAAGCACACAGACACATATAGCTCTGTGGTGACAGTTTTTTGTCTTTTATCGCCAGTGCACTTTGATTAACTTGGATTAGAGTTGGTTTTCTGACATTTTGTCTTCTTGTAGGGCTGTCGCGTGTATTTATTGCTACGATGCATTGTGATGCAGGTGTGGTCAATTCTGCACAGCAGCAAAACTTAATTGATTATATCACAGTAATGTTTCTTGATTTTGCGACTGGAGCTAATACTTGACGTCTTCTGTCCGCAACGTCACCTGCATTTTCGCAAGAGAGCCCCATCATTGGTTGGCATTCTTCAGTATTGATATATAGTTTGTTCATCTGATGCAACTTTGTCTCCGTAGTATGCCGGAGCTTCAGAAACTACAGCAGCTGAAGGATGAGACTGGGGAGCTTTCGTCTGCTGATGAGAAACGCTACAGGGCTTTGAAGCGCACTGCTGAGAGGGAGCTTCTGATGGTGAGTAAAATCTTAGAGTCGGACCAAAACCATTCGCTGTAAATTATTCCCCCCACAGCTGGGAATAATGAATTAGTTGTTGTTTTTTTTTTAACAATTTGTTGACTTATATGTGCGGCAAGTCATTTCAGCCAATGACTTCCAATTGTCCAGTATTAGCAAATAATAGAGCCATGATAACCAGTTAGCTCTTTGAACATCTTGATTTTCTTGTGTTTCTCTTGTTGTTGACTTGTGAGAGTTTCAGCTCAGTGTCTGGGCCTCTTATTTAAACTGAGCATTCATAAGACTCATGATCGGGTTTTAGGTCTAACTTCTTTTCAAAAACTATGGTGTTTGGAGTTTGTTCAAGCCATTAAAAGACTTGCATTAAAAGCAGCAGGTCATTATTTGATTATTTTGTAGGGTGGCCTTTATTAGTGAGATGGATAGATAACCTTCTTAAGTTGGAAAAAAAAATGTTCCATGTCAGTCATCAGAAAAAAAAATAATGACTGGCCAACTACATAATTTCATACATTTCTTGTTTGTGTATGAACTATATGTTTGCATATTGTACAAATTCAGTTTCTTTTAAAGCAAAACAAGTGGGTGAAGTTGGACAAATTGCATCCCAGCACAGTGCAGAAGTGATCGGATTCTGATTGGTTTCATTGAAATAAATGCCCCTTAAACTTAGAAATGATTATCTTTTGAAATGCCAGAATGCCGATGTGATCTGCTGCACCTGCGTCGGAGCTGGAGACCCTCGTCTGGCCAAGATGCAGTTCCGGTCCATTCTGATAGATGAGAGCACACAGGCCACTGAGCCCGAGTGCATGGTGCCTGTGGTTTTGGGAGCTAAACAGGTACTGAAACGGACACAGACCAAACGATTCTTTTAAAGTGGCAACTTCAAATGATGACTTGTTAGTTTATACTGATGAATGAAGTTAATTTGTTGACTTGACTTTTCTTCCTGATCGTAGCTGATTCTGGTGGGCGATCACTGCCAGTTGGGTCCGGTGGTCATGTGTAAGAAGGCGGCAAAGGCAGGCCTGTCTCAGTCCCTGTTCGAACGTCTTGTGGTTCTGGGGATCCGGCCAATACGCCTCCAAGTCCAATACCGCATGCACCCAGCTCTCAGCGCCTTCCCGTCCAACATTTTCTATGAGGGCTCCCTTCAGAACGGTGTCACCGCAGGTTTGTGTCTGCAGTTCATTATCTGCCTTGGCAGTCTACCGTTTAAGGTTCTAATTAGATTTTTATTTATTTATTTATTTTTTGTTCTTTTCAGCTGAACGGATCAAAAAAGGGTTTGACTTTCAGTGGCCACAACCAGATAAGCCCATGTTCTTCTATGTGACTCAGGGTCAGGAAGAAATCGCCAGCTCTGGAACGTCATATCTCAATAGGTATTGTCCCCAAATGTGTCCTTTATTTCAACGATGATTATTTATAATATGGATATCGTGAACGCAGTTGTTGGAAATGGGAATAGCGGAGCTCATACACTAGTGGGAGCTCTCACACAGTTCCTCAATTTAGAAAATATGTAGTGGTGGGGGTCATGATCAAAAACTCATTCCATTGTTTTCTCAATGTGACTTCCACGTGGCTGCTAAAGTTAAAATTTTCATTAAAAAATCTTTGCTGTGTCATGAAATTGGGACATTATAAATGGTGTGTTTTTTCCTGCAAGCTTTAGTTGTGTGATGGATTGTGTGAAAAACATGTCATCCACATATTAGCCATGTAGATATTCTCATAAAGAGACCTGCTGGCATCATTTTTGCCTTTTTTGAGCATCGCAACAATTCAATCCAACAAAGTAACTGATGCTGACGTTTGCAGGACTGAGGCTGCTAATGTGGAGAAGATCACTACCAGGTTGCTGAAGGCGGGAGCCAAACCTGACCAGATTGGCATCATTACCCCGTACGAGGGTCAGCGTTCCTACTTGGTCCAGTACATGCAGTTCAGCGGTTCCCTGCACACCAAACTTTACCAGGTATCATGTCCGGTCGTGATCTTAACACATAATAAGATTTTATTTTCCCTGAGCACGCCATCGCATCTCGTTCTCTCAAAAGATGCAACTAAACAACCAGTGAACAAGTCAACAGATTCAGATTAGGTTTTCATGTCATCCCTGAACAAAATGTGTTCTTGTGTTCTTACAACACAATCTCCCCCCGTGTTCTGCTCCACCACAGCAAGTAGAGATTGCCAGCGTGGATGCCTTCCAGGGCCGAGAGAAGGACTTCATCATCCTGTCCTGTGTTCGTGCCAATGAGCACCAAGGGATCGGCTTCCTCAATGACCCACGACGCCTCAATGTGGCGCTGACCAGGGCCAAGTAAGACCCAAAGGAGAAGAGTTAAAGGAGTCCCAGTGGATAGAATTGGCATAGCATGTTGTCTGCATGTTAATTTATGTTTATGAAGGCATTTGGATCTTCATGTAGGTTCCATCAGATGCAATCAGTCGCACAATGTTCAATCCAGCTTTTTGGAATACTAAATCATCAGACCTGCTTGCTAATGTTTGTATGATTAACGTAAAAATAAGAATGATCAGAGGGACAATTTTCACTCTGATTGGATGCGGTGTGTGTGTGTGTCTCATTTGAAAAGGTACGGTGTGATAATTGTGGGGAATCCCAAGGCCTTGTCAAAGCAGCCTCTGTGGAACAACCTGCTGAACAACTACAAGGAGCAGAAGGTCCTGGTGGAGGGACCCCTCAACAACCTGAGAGAGAGCCTCATGCAGTTCAGCAAACCACGCAAACTGGTGAACACCATCAACCCTGTGAGTAGGACCACCAACTAATGAATCGCTCATCTGGAGTAAGAAAAGTTAAACCATATCTGCAGATTGACAGTGAAACTAGAAACTTCACAGATACAATGTGCTGATGAGACATAATGTAATAGCTTAGAATGTATAAATAGTTGGAGATTTATAAAACTGTTGTCTGATTCTATCTGTGAAGCTCCTTGGAGTAAGTAACGTAAACACTTCCTTTATGCGGCAGGAGACTTATCATGCAAACATACCAAAAATTGTTTTTGTTTTTATCATCATTTATCTAAATTTGGTCTTTAAGTGTGACAGACTTCATAGAATGTGACGGCCATTACTTGGGGGATAATGAACAGACATTTAGTATAATCCTGTGGGTGACCGATTTACTTTTTTTTTTTTTTACTGTTTTACCATTTTTAATTTTCCTAGGGAGGACGGTTTATGAGCACTGCGATGTATGATGCCCGTGAGGCCCTCATCCCTGGCTCCGCCTACGACCGTAACAATGCCGGTAAGCATTTATTCACCTGATTATTATTTGCTTCCACGTTAATGACGACAAAAGCACTATTCAACATTAAGCAATGTGTGTTTGCTCCTGTTTCTTTCAGCCGGACGCCCGTCCAACATGTACTTTCAAACACATGACCAGATCGGGATGATCGGGGCCGGCCCCAGTCACATGGCCATGAACATCCCCATTCCTTTAAATCTGGTGATGCCACCAGTGCCTCCACCCAGCTACCTGGGACAGGCCAACGGCCCCACTGCAGGTACAGTAACACCTTTTAGAGACAGTCTATTTAAAACCACTGCATGATGTGAGCATTTTATTGACAAAGATAAAGAAGATGATGTCATTCTACATTTTTAGGACATTTTTAGTGCTTCTTTTGTTTAAAGGGGTCATATTATACAGTTTTTCAACACTTTCTCATGGGTCTCGGTCTCGGTTCAAAGTTTATTGCCCCAAATCCAGCTTTTCCTTGATTTTCAGCCATTTGAATATTGGATCATATGAGCTGCATTCAGAATCTGCTGTGTATGTGTGAGCTGGACTGGCTCCGCCCATCTTGGGAAGAGGAGGAAGTACTTCCTTAGGCAGAGTTGCCTAATTGTGGGAGGGTCAAAGGGAGGGCCTACCTTGATTGGGATCGGCTAAACCCCCCGATGACACTATATAGGGTTTGATTTCTGATTTGCTCATTGGAGCAACACACTTTTTAGAAAATGAAACAATGGGCGGCGTTCCCTGGTATGGTATATTTACGGTTGTAAAACCATTTGAAAGTGAATTTT